>JAQQRF010000850.1:0-24196 GCA_030523145.1 Trissolcus brochymenae | reverse complement strand
GGAAAAGGCGAACATTTATGATAATGAAAACTGCCAACTTTTTATAAAACTGCAAACTGCGTTACAGGCAAAATGTAATCCACTAGATTTTGAGTTCATTTGAATGAATTTTGCTCCAGACCAATGCAAAAAAAAATTAGTTGACCTTAAATGAATTTGCATTGTGCTAAAACTTTTTGCATAGGACCTGAAATTTGAAAATGACACTTTTTTGTAAACGCAAATTCTTAATTCTATTTGTTTATAGTTGATTATTTCAAATTCCTAAGAATAGCTAAAAATTATGGGTAAGTATAGTTTATCATACAGATTGATAAAATCGTGAACACATCTTTCAGTATCAATATCTAACTTTTTTGCCGTTGTAGTAAAAAAAAATGCATATCCTAAATGCATATCATTTAGTGAACGTCAAGTAGAACATTATAGCCTAATTTAGATGCCAAAAAAGCTCAAAAGAAGACGAGGAACTATCAAGAATACCAGTTTCCGCACTCATCAATATCAAGAGACTTTTTTATCACAGCAAATTGTTAGCAAACTTTCGCTTTGATTGTGAATAAAATTTGACATCGCACTGTTTTACATTGCATCGCAGCATAATCATTCCAGGCTTAAGTCTGCAAATAGTTTCTGACCTTTTGATTTGAAACAGCCCGGGTGCAAAACTCAAAGGTGATTTTGAGGGCAAACCCTGCACAATTTTTCCGAAGGTCAAGGGTTACCGGGTCACTTGTATTTCCCAGGATTGGTTCGACTCGTTGCAAACGCATCATATATTGGAACATTAATTAATAAATATATTGGATCAGATATTTGCTAAAGCATCGTTAATAATATAATACACACACACACACACACATATATATATATATAATTACAAAATAATGGGTTACATCTGTTGCAAACAGTTTAATATCTTGAACGATTTTACATCAGAAAAATTTGACTCCATTGCGAAGAAGACGAAGAATGTAATATATTGATTTTTTTCTCTGCTCGTTGAAAAATTCGATCGGATTATAGGTTTTTTTTCCCCCGAAATAATTTGTTATACAAGTCCAGGATTATGTGGAGAAAGTTTTCAATAAATCGCTGTTTGCTGTTTGATATCGTATCGAACAAGTTAGAGCTGATTATCAATGATAATTTAGTATCAAATATAACTTCGTGAGCTCATAAGCCAAAAGGTTAGCTGTAAGCTCAGTTTGGGTGATTTCATAAAATATTGGAATGCTAATATCGATAAGGCATTAATTAGGTTTACAGTGTATGCGTTGTTCACTTTTTTAAAATAAAGTACAGCGACATTTACTATGCTTCAATTTGATTAACAAATTTAAAGGTGTATGAAATTTCAGTCGAATGATATGAAGAACTTTTTATATCTTGATAAAAAAAAGGACAATCATAACTGTGACTAACTCCAGTAAAATATAAGAATATCCTAAAACATACGTACAGTATAAATTAGCCTTGACTAATAAGATTTGCCGACACTTGTTTGCAATGATAAGCTTCATCCCTCTTTTGAGCAGTAACTTTGACTTTAATTATATTTTTTCCAGGCGAATTCTATCTTAACATTAAATGTTTTTTATTAGCTTAGGCATTCAACCGAGAGGTATCATTTGTATCATGATTAAACCTTAAGACTTCCGTGTTAAATCATATTCCTGAATAAACTCACTTGATTGCACTACTGTGCCACTACCACTTCAGAATAATGAATCTAGAAAAGGGTTGAGCTACATAAAAATTACATTATACGTATAAAGATAAAAATAAAATGGCAAAAGTTGAGGAAACGCTGAGATTAAAAGTCGATCTCAATACTTGTAAATTTTTCTTTCTTTCAGTCGTATATATCTTTAGTCAAACCTTTGAAATTGCAATTACGTCATATCATCTAAAAACACGTGGGCGCACAATTGAGATGAAGGAAAAGGTTGGCTCGAACGTAAGCAATTGACCTGCTGTGGACGTCGAAATCTAATAGCCGATTAAGTGGATCGGAAGCGAGATGAGGTTTCCTGTGTAAGCCAGAGGGCGGTTGCCTTGCGAAACGGTTGGACCATTATG
Organism: Trissolcus brochymenae; assembly: GCA_030523145.1. Taxonomy (NCBI): domain Eukaryota; kingdom Metazoa; phylum Arthropoda; class Insecta; order Hymenoptera; family Scelionidae; genus Trissolcus; species Trissolcus brochymenae. The sequence continues at coordinate 22,114 of JAQQRF010000850.1, read as the reverse complement.
GCGGAAATGTGGTAGGTCTGGGCACATTACAAACACCAAATAGATGTCGTGTAATAACGGCGCGAGAACTGCGTCGTTTATCTTATAGCGAGAGCAACCGAATCGGGTTGTGCGCCGTTGGCACACCAAAGGATGTGCAACTGTGACAATGGCCGACAGTAGATTAATCCAGACCGCATAACCGTCGACCATTCGCGACGTGACGACCGTGTCTCCGAAGTAGTCACGTGGCGCTGGTGCCTACACGACGAATAATCGGCCAGCCAGCCATTTTGACACAATTAACCGCCGCAATATCCCTGGGTCCTTCGCACAATGTCTGCATTGATATGACATATTGCCTCATACATACGTCGTGTAATTACTTGCCTCTATTGCCACTGCTAACTGAGTCAGATTATCTTAACACCCTTATTACTTCTTGTCAAAAATTGCATCAAATCCAGGACACTGTACCAAGAGAAACATTTTGGAAAATTGATTCTTTGAATAAAAAAAAAAAAAAGAAAAAAAGAAAAAACACAGTCAGGGCCTTATCGGATTTTGATTTGGAAAAATTGATCTCAGTTTTTGGCTCAGCTTTATAAGAGTCACAATTCTGCTAGGACCATGAAGAAACTCAGTTTCACGAACTTCAACAAATTGAACAGAAAAAACACGATTCATGACAAAGAAAACTTTGGTAAATACATTGCCAAGAACTTTGATTGATGTAACGAGATTTCGACAAATTTATTTGAATAATAATTCGTATAGAGAAAAGTTCATTGAAATGGGTCTTTTGGTATAACAAAGTTTGTACCGAGGTTTCTGGTTTAAATGTATTACTGTTTCTTCGTGATTCATTAGTTTTTAATGCAATTTTCTGACGGGACAACAGATCTGCTAGTAAAGTGGAACGAAATACGGGGAACTGAGTGCACCAGAAGCAGTGTGAAAACTCTATAGTAAAGTTTGAATGAATTCAAGTTGAAACATGCGTGAAATTACTAATCTCGTCGCGTGTTCGACTTCAGATAATGCCACACTTTTTTTATACCAAAACTAAGACAATGCTCGACGAAGACGGCGAATGAGAGGAAAATTTAATTATCCGATCCAATATGCAATCCGCGTGCCGAGCAATAATTAATTTTCTCGGAGACCGCGCCTGTTCCACTGTGCGTTTACACCGTGGACTTGCCAAACCCTTAGAGAACTAAATTAAACGAACATTCGGAACTTCCGACTATAATATTTCTCCTCACCCAAAACGTACGGCACAATTGTCGCTCGTGACACATAACCACATATAACTTGCACACTTGTATCGATAATATTTGCAACGATAAATTACATTAGCACTAATTGTGTTCATTAGTACGTCGTTATTTGACCCTACAACTAGACCGCGATTAAATGTACGGGCCTCCAGTATATATAATATTAATCAACTGGTTAGCCAGATAATGACAGTTTGGCGACTTTATTGTTCAATATTCAATTATGTAAACGCATTTCAGAATTGATTAATATTTTAAAACCGTTGATTCGAAATTAAAAAAATTAAATTATCTATTTTATATCACATTTTTAAACTTTTAATTTATAACTTTACTATATATATTTCATCCACACTTTTTCAATTATTCAATTATTCAATTAATCAAATATTCAATTAACAATCCAAATTTTTTTAACGTTGAATTGATATGTTCAAAAATACTTTCTTTTGACTCATGCACTAAATTAGGTTATTTTGAATGATAATCTATTCAAAAGATTTCTCGATGAAAATCTGTGAAATCAAAAAGTGAAACATTTTCGTGTAGTATCGTAGGATATGAATGAATAATGAAGTCATGTTTATCAAGATAGGATGAGGACAGAGTGAGTCGCCGTAAAAAGGGATAACCCATTGGTTAATAATTCACAAGGCGTGGACTAGACATTACGTGATCCAAAAACAAATTTAACGGCACCGGATACTCTCAAACGAGCGATTTCCCTAGCAACACTAAACTGCGCCAACTTTTAAAACACTTGGACAAAATTCGATTCGCTTTGACTGAAACAAAAAGCGTAAAAATGATACCAAAACCAAAGAGGCGACTTCGCTCGAGTGTTTCAGTATTAACTTTGCTTCGCCAAGAAAATGATAACTAAAACTTTTCAAACAAATCCTTTTAACGCAACAAATAAATTCAAACTCAAATTGTACCGAACAGAAAATACAATTTCAAACGAATGATTCGCTGTGAGAAGGAAAAAATTTATTTTTTGTAACGTCGGGCATTATTCATCAAAATGATGAAGGCTATTTGGTGAATCCGGCGTCACGTTTTTGTTATGAAGTGACGTTTGCAATGAAAACTGGTCCTTAAGAGGTGGTACTCAAACGAAAGGGAGAGATAATGTTCGATCCACGCGTCATGTGGGGTTAAAAGGACATCAGCAGCAGAAGCACATGCAATTTCGAATAGCAAAATTCCAAAGCCAACACGCTTTTTGGATATTGCTTGTCCATCAGCCAGTCATACCCGGTAAACTCGTCACCCTTCAATACGATTTTCCCCGCGACATATGTCTGACCTTTTATCTGTATCCCTATAACATCGAAACTCTTGCTTCCATCAGTTTCCGACAACACTTTTTTATATGGGCAAAATGATGAATTTGGGGGCTCCATCCCATCAGTCAAAATCAAATTCCGCACGATTTTATTTCACGACAGTGAAATTTCCTGTGAATTTTTCCGTTTCATCCATAGTTTAATTAATCAACTTTATTTTTTTTTTCTTTCATTTTCTCTTTTCAAAATTCACACGCAAGATGTTGATTTACAATGTTTTTGTAGAACAAGGGATGCAATTATACTGAACATCAATAACCATTTTTGATCTGCATTCAAAACAGCAATTTTATGCAAGGAACATCGAAGAATTTCATCTACAGCACTCGTCGCTCGGTTGTCGAATAAGTCTACTCAAAGTGGCACACAGGTTGAAAAGCGGAAGACGATAATAGTGGGAAATTCCTGACACGAAACACGACGAAACATCCGCTCCAGTTCTTATTCATTCAAAGCTCGGGCAAGAAACAGAGACAAAATTTTCACTTGCACAGTGTTGAATTTTCAGAATGAGCGAGAGAGAGAGGTAGGTGGTGTTGTGTTGCCAAGGTTACATCTACGTCACAACCACCCATAGGGTGTTTCACTAACCGCTGCACTCTTTATCCTTACTTAGGATATTCCGGAAATATGCTTGGACTCTGAGTTACTGGACTGTTAGTTTGGGACACACCCATCCCTAGTAAAAATAGTCGTGTATATATATAAATATATATATTAAAAATAGTCCACAATATGAAACATACTCTGATTCTTGTTCTATCATTTCATTAGATAGAAAGTTTTTTTTTATTTGTTTGCAATAAAGATGAAATTCATTGGCAAAATAAATTGAAACCTCATTTCAAAATGTTTAATATGCTGCCAATATATCAACAATAATGAATATTAACAGATGAAATCAGCAGATAATATATTGTGAATAAATTTAATATACGAGCGGCATATCTACTAGGGATGTTTTCATGCCCAAGTTTCGCGATAAATATCGCATCCCTCGTATGATGTAGCGCAGCGACACACGTCCCACTCGTTAGACATATAAACTGCGTATAGTTCCTTGATTTATAACACCTCGGCTGGTTGAAGGAATTCATCAAAGGGAACGTTGCTGAACGAAATTGCTCCAAATTATCTACTTACGCGAACTATATCATGTAGCCAAGTGGGGTAACTTGATTCGATAGTAGTATGCACGTTGTTGCACGAATATACGCTCAATAATATATAAGCTTTGTTTCTCATTGAGTCAAATGAAAAGTAATTTCTTCTAACGGTTCGATTCGATATTTGAGATGACAACTTTTCAACTCGAATTAAAATACTAAAATTTTGGTCATTCGATCAAAATAAAATTTCTTTTTTTACACAAGACATTTTCAAAATATCTGCATTTTCTATTTCCAGCCGCCCAAAATTGGGTTTGAGAAAAATAAGCTAAAGTGACTATACAAACGCCAGAAAATGTAATTAACACTTTACTTAACACAGCTTATAAATTATTATTATGGATTATACAATAGTAACTCTAAATTTTTCAATTCTATAAAGAAAACATACTCAAACTGTGCTCAAAAAGTTGCTACATTGAATTAAAGTTGACAATTTTTTTTGGCAAATTTAACACCTTCAAACATTCGCTACCAGCGCCATCTTTTTCAATTAAAAATATTGTTGTAACAAAGAATCTTACTGCTGACATTCCAAGCTTCAATTTAAAAAAAAGAGTTTTTGTTATGGGACTTGACAAAGTTATAACTGTTTAAAGATTACTCTTTTTTTCGAAAAATTTAGGTTGCCCGTTTATTTTTGTGCGGAGTGTATTAAAAATTGCAAGTAAATGTTTATTTTTTACATTTCTTTCTTGATGAGAAATTGAGAATTGCTTGAGAATTTCTTTTTTGATTTGCTGACTTTTATTATTCACTATTTGAATAAATCAATTGTATTTTTGATTAATCTAGTCTGCGAATCCAATTATTTAATTGGTCTTCGACGATTTTTGTAATCACACAGTGCATTCGCACAATAAAAATTTCAGGGTGAGTAAAATCAATAACATTTAATGACTCCGACTTCTATGGTCCAGAAAATTGTGCGGCTTTCGAAATTGATTATTGAACATTGATTCATTAATGGAATACATTCTCACTGTCTACAGAAATGCTCCAAATACATCTACCATCAATCAGATTATCTCTCATAATAAAAATCAATTTCTTCTGAAATTACGTTTCCTACATTACTGCGGTGTAACTAAAAATATACGACCCATTTGCTGAAATTTGTTTCAACTTGATATCACTACTACGTGTAAAAGTTAAATTAAATCTCTCGGTTTTGCATACACAACACTGTGTGAGGCAGGCGTTCAACATTTCACGTTGAATCAATTGCACAACTCTCCCGGCGCAGTAGTTTCATGTACACATTTCAAAAAGAAAAATTCTATCCGTTCAACCATTTTCAATCAAATTGACTGATTGTATAATTCATTTTCAGCTCCTTTTCAGGTCATTATTTTTTCATTTTCTGCGAAAATAATTGGACGACAAATAATCGCGCTTCTATCGATTGATCAGATTAAAAGCGAGAAAAAATATCTTAAGTGAGTATAAGTTGATAAACACATTAATACCATTTTATCAGCTGTATGATGTTAGTCCTTCAATTTTTTTCCCTACCGAAAGTAAATATTTATTGGTCCAGAGAAGAGAAGAAAGAAGATAAACACGCCAGAGAGGAATCTGCGAACACCCATATTTCTTTGCTCAACGAACAACACTTCATTCTACCACAATCCTTTCTCTCGACTTTCTATTGTTGCTGCGCTTGTTTGTGTGACTTCACAAAAGCTTAAAAAGAAAACAAGAAAGGAAAAATTAATTACTTACACAGACATGCAGAAACACTATGAATATTCAGACTGATGATCTTGACTCACTTCTGACTTTGTATCAAATTTTTTTTCATTTCTATTTTTACTAATGTTTCAACTACGTTTCAGCTACATTTCTGCTTGAAAATCTGCACCGGTTTAACTCGGTCATTTTGTACCTCTTTTTTTGAACGTAATTTCATACTGCAGAAACATACAATTAACATCTGACAATCTAGACGCATACACCAATGGGATACTAGTTCTTGACTTTTTTTTTAACTTGAACCAATTGAAGTCAGAAAAAAAGTTATTCGATAAAAGCCGTACTCGGCATACTTATTTTTAGCTCAGCATTTCGTTTAAGTCCGAGTAGTGCAAATTGTCGTGAAAAATGCTGCACCAAAACGTACATATAGCTGAGGATGAAAAAAAAAATCATAAAAATTGGACGTTCAATCGACGTTATCGCATTAAATGCTGTGCCTTCGGCGAAAACGGAACATTTGTGCTAAATGTGTTTTGACGGGGATGATAACTGACCCCAGCGTCGGGCGAGAGAATCACGCGGCCCAGAAATAGGGGTGCGGTGAGAGTAGAGAAGGATGGCATTGGGTCGAGGTCACCAGGACGCTGGAGCGATCGATGCAGCCCAATGCAGCCTGCCGACACCAACCCTCGCTCAAGCCGAATGTCAGTAGCCTCCTTCCCGACGCGCTCTCTTAATGTTCCGCCAACTTTTCAATCGCGATTGCAAGTCAGATTTCTTATCAATCGACAAATATAAAACCCCTTTCGCTCATGCCAACCCAGTTTATGCTAATCGGATGGCAGCTACAAAATCACCGGGCGTAAAACAGCGATACTCATTTGGAAACAAACTTTATCTGCTTCGCTTGATGCTGTTTTCTTTTTTACAAATCCCAGTCCAAGTTGAAGAAAACTCAACCAACTTTAATTGAAGCGGTTTTGAATTACGAGTTTATTTTTCTTGCGTGCAATTTTATTCGAACTTTGCTGTGTTCAAATTTATACGATGTAAATGCACGTCTTCTTATTAAACTGTATCTATAAAGCGAGCACAAAGTTTTAGAATAAAAATATTCCGGTCAAAAAACATGCAATAAAATTTCACTGCGGAGAGAAAAAAATAAAAGATCTTCTGGCCCCCTTTTTTTTAATTCTTTCAGTATGTTCAAACAAACTTCAGTTGTGAATAAATGAAAAAAATCTCATTTTTAATAACAAGTGGTTTTTTGTATAGTTTTCAATATAAAATTAGATTTTCGCTTCTACAGATCACCATCAATTAATTTCTAAAGAAGAATGCCGTTGAACTATGAACTTTTCAACTGATGAAAACAATATTTTAATTTATGATTGGGAAATATGTTTTCAATGCTAAAGGAATTCAACATTTGCATTTTTTGTTATCTATACAACAATTTTTTATTCAAGAATTTCAATAACCAATTATATACAACAAGAAAAATGTTTACGTATTTTCGATATTAGGTTATCGTTGCAAATTCGATATTTGACAGTCGCTTGTTTGACAATTTGACATAAAACTGCTGGACCAACGCAAAAATCTTATTTATATACTTTAGCTATATCAAATGTCATGTCACTTATCAAAGCAGTAATTTTCAGTTGTCGTATTTTTTTTAAATCAATGAAAGCGTCTGTGAAAATCGACCTCATCAAAATACATTAATGTCAATCGAACATCATACATATCATGCTAAGAAGTTCTAACCGTTATGACGTAAGCACGAAATAATCATTAAATTTTCCGATATTCTATAAAGTGGGATGCTAAAAATAAAGTGTAATTTTGTTTACTTATCGGGAGTTGAATCGATGATTTATGTTTTGTGAGTCGAGAAAAATGCACTGACGAATTTTTATAACCTAATAATTGAGTTCATGTATTCACGCGTCAGATAAATTTTGAAACTTCGGAATCAAGCGGCGACGAGTCGTACGTATCCAGCCAAAGGAATGAAAAAAATTGCAAGTAATTAAATTTCAAATTGATGAATACCAGAAAGCCGCACACAAAATTGGATTTCCAATTGAAAATTTATCTCCGAAAAGGTACATAAAAATTGAATTACCGAACTTTATTTATAGGACACCGGACACCTCAGTGGTAAAACATACAAATGGTCATCCCAATAGTTTTCAGTCGAAATTAAGCATCTTCAATCCATCTCCTGACCCCTGCCGTATAAAATTACGTACGTAAGTGTGTCAAGCTGAACATCTCCAATTTATTTTCATTTATTTTCAGGAACCACTTATCATTATTCAAACAATCACCACATATTGATCATTTTTTCTCAAATGATAATTTCTTTTATATCTCATTACATTTTCAGCGTATCAGCCAATTTTCGAGCCCGAAAATTGTACCACCGCCCAAACCGAAGGTTCCGAAAAAAGAACGAGGTAAAATTACAATCTTGTCATTGAAATTATTTTTAAGTTCATAAACTAATGTCTGATATATTGAATGATTATCATTGATTGGGTTTGCTAAAACACTTGACATATTTTAGCACCAGGTAATTTTTGCAGAGCCAATATATTCGAGCGGTAGCAAGTCCAGCGGGAAGTCCAACTCGAAACTTTGGTAATTATGAGGGAGTTACCATAGATGTATTTAGACGTACTCATGTTCCTCAACTAATGTTACTAAATTCAGGCGACAAAGTTTTCAAATGTGCTCAATGATGACAGTATTAGATACAAAATGACTGTTCAAATAGCAATTAGAATTCGGAGTGCAGAAACATTTGACAGTCTCCGAATTGCGGTCGATAAATTAATCATTCGTCTGATCTTTGGTCCACACGTTTTGAATAACTCGAGCATTTCAAGTTTGTCTTGATTAATTGTACGAAATTCTTTTGTGAAACAAACTTTTGTATTAGAAATCTTTTCAAATATAAAACAAAGCCGCGTATTTGTGAATGCTATAAAACCATAATGACAAAGTAGAACAACTGTATCAAAATACAAAGCTTGGTCAGATATAAAGAATCGATTTATTCTGCTTCATAAAATAGCAGCAGTTCTCAAGTCAAATCCCATGTGAATTTTACCTGCTCGCTGACTTTGAATAACTTTAGATTAATTTATCAAAAAGAACTCTATCAATACCTTCGACTAATCTGGGTAATAAGATTCTATTAATTCTTGTTATTTCTGAAAAATCGACCAACCAAATTTATATAACTATAAATACTAGTTTATAGCTACTTATATATATAAACTTTTCAGTAACCATGTTTAGTTCAAATTACAAATAAACAACTCTAATAGAAAAATAGAACAACAAAACTCATGAATATACCGTAACGTTATTTTTTTAATAGATTATAAAATCGCTTAACATGTAACTGTAAAAAATCGGTGATAAACAAAAGGTGAGAGAGCCGTCAAATATGAACATATTTTACGAAAGCCAGGTGATTCAAGTGGCTCAGCCAGTAGATAGCGAAATCGATCGCTAAACCAAGCCAAGAGGCCCTCGGGAGATCTCGACCAAAACCCGAGAAAGATCTCGTCAAGACATACGAGGATTTGACAAAACAAACAGATAAAGAAAAGCATTCACGAATGGAAAAATTGGTCGTTGCCACTGGAATTTCCTTTCAACAATGTCCATGGCTTCTCAAACATTTGTAGAATTCCTCATTTAAAGTGGTCTATTAGAAATACATTAATTGAAAATAGATCGGAATGTTTATCTTACAAAGAATTTTTTGCAAAAAATATAAAAAAAATTTTTTATTTGTTTTTTAAATAACCTGTACACTCGTTTTAACAAATTATGTTTGAAAAAAGTGGTTTCTATTCAATGAGTAAATTATATTAAAGTTACACTAACGTCAACTAAAACATTTCAATATACTAAACAAGACCCTTGGAATCCTAGTCCAGAAAGCAGCTCTCAGATGCAGCATATGAAAATGCAATCAAAAGACTTGAGTTGCGATGAGAGTCCAACTTTTCAGAGCGATGAGAAAAGAACTTTTCCGTTTCAAGCAACTCCAAGTGGAAATCTAAAAATTATTCCGAACCAGGTAATTGAATGAAATTGTTTTATAAACAACATTTCAAAATCAAGTTATGACATTAAAAAGTAGGAATACTTTTTTTTTGCGTGATTGAATATACAAAAACATCAAATGTATTAGTGAATCCAATAACTCGTAACAAGAGTGTTGTTTGCATCAAGTATCAATTAGATTCAAACTAAGGGTATTGCGTTTCAATATATTTTTCCAATATTCAAATGAAATTCAGTAGAACTAATTAAGTATCGAGTTTAAAAATGATGACAAACTATTTTTTTAATTTAATTTACACTTTTTTTGTTTGTTTTTACTTAATGAGCACTTTATTTAGAAATACGTTTATTCAAACAATCAATTTTTATTTACATATTATTAACGTCATCGCGAGAGTTCGAAGCAATTAATGCACTTTACGAAATATAATTAAGCTATCAACCAAGTTGTCTTATCTTAATTAAAGTATTGAAACTTGGTTCATAAATTATTGCAAGGTTGTCTACGAGTCAAAGAAGGTTAGCGTTTTGGTAGCTGATCCGAGGCACACCAAAGTTAACGTACAAGCACAACTTACTCGTCCCGATGTTGACATGAATCCGCTGGATCATCATTCTCGAATTAAGCAAAGTCCTATTGATTTACCACCAGGAATAACGCCATCCACTATCAATCACCTCCAGGTATTGCGCAAATTAACTAACGCTACGTTAAAGCTAATCACCATCAGATATCCTGCCTAACTGTTTTGTCACGTTTGTTTCAGTCGCGAAAGAAATTGCCACAGGTCGAAGCTGAATATCGACCAAGAACTCAGCCGTACATTGTAAACCATCATTTCACATCTAAAGACGAATCCGCACCGAGTATTTCCAAGACACGGCAGATCGATGAAGTCCCGCTCTCGTCGTAAGATGAATTTTAATTTTGCCAGCTTTCACTTGCAACTAGAGCTTGTTTTTTCTCTTACATTTTCAATTATTTTTTTTTCTCAGACTTGGATTCTCTGTTGATCAACCAATCGATTGGGAAAGCGTAGTTCTGCCAGAAAAAACGGACCTTTATGAAGAACTCGAAAGGCGAATCACTAATTATAGGTTTGAACTTTTGCTGATACTCAAGCTATCATTGATTCTCATTTATTCATTATACGTCGGTGACATACTTTTTTTTCATTCTCGTTTTATTTTTCAGTTTATATCGTATAATTGGTCATGTTGAATGCTATTATGATTTGTAGTGTACTTTAACGTGTTTGTATGCTTTTCTTTAGAAACCCTGACTGCATAGTACGTTTGGGACAAGACGAATTTCACTGTCACCTTCTTGTGCTTCAAAGTTACAGTTCTTTCTTTGATGACAAGATTATCCAAGAAGTCGATCTTGGTGAGGTAAATTGATAAGAATAAAAATATAAATTCGAGCCTATCCTTGAAAAGCTTAAAAGTTATGTTGAAAGTTCGTTTGAGTAGAATGTTATCCTTTGTCAGCATTATCAATGTCGATGGCTCAAAGCCAAGTGACCTTGATCTTATATACCCTTTCACTTCCTCTCAATTTCCAAGGATACATTTTAAGGAAGAGTGTTGTATCGTTTTTTTACCATATGAACATTTTTTTTCTACTTTCATTCAATACTACTGTATTCAAAAAGACAACTCATCAACTACATAGCACAATTATAAAAAGCTATAAGACATGTTTTCAAACAAATTTTGTCTTACATTTAATTTCTTTTTTTTTTTTAATTAAATTTCCCCTTTGTCTTAGTCGAACAATCAGTATTTGTCATAAATTTACCACGAGAAAATTTATTTCTGAAAAAAAAACGATAGATCAAATTCTAAATTAATTAAGTAAATGAAAGAAACAAACTTCAATATTGCTTTGAAATAAATTCCAATTCGTCTCGCTAACTTTGAAATAAAGGTTGAATATTTTTAGCTTCTACACGTCTATATGTTACTTTTTATTTTTGATGAAAACTCCCACTTATTCAATCAGCTTGAAATTGAGTCGATCGGTGCAATAACGACTTGAAATTAAAGTTACCCACGAACTCAATGAAACTGTTCATTCATTACCATCAAGTATACTTGGACGTTAATATTGTTAGAATTCTTAAACGCGAGGCTTTTTTTTTTAGTTATTTGCATTGTCCGAACGCGAGATCGTCGAAAAATAAAAAGATCATCCTATCCTCTAAACTCACCCTTAGCCAATAATTTGAAGTTGGAATGAGCTTCTTACACAACATGTTGCATTATTCTTGAGTTTAACGATTGCCAAGGGTTTACTAACAGCAAAGTTTACAAGTTTCATTTAACGCACAAAGTTGACTGGATTCAAAGTACCCCTGTTTGACTTGAATTTGAAACTACATGAAAGCAGGTCAAATGAAATGAACAGGACTATTTAGCTGTCCCGTCATATAATTCTCTGTGTGAAATTAAACGGTTAACTTTTTTAACGTTATATCATTATACCATATCACATTTAATGTGGATTTTACAATGGGCGAAGAATTGCTTACGTCTTCTTGACAAACGTTCAATTTGTGTTATGCAATCTAGACCAATGTGACGTCTAAGGCCTTCTCCATCATCTATGATTGGATGATCAGTTCAACCAGCGAAAGCTGTCATCTACTTTGCAGGGACAATATACTAGAGGTTTTCACTGCTGCTCAGATCCTAGGAGTCAAAGGTGAATTTGAATATTTATTCATTCATCTCAAACATTCATTTTTATTGAAACTTTTAACCCTGGTCAAAATCAGTTTGGCTGATAATCGAGCCTGTTTACTGTATACACATTTTTCCAATTCAATTCCAAAAGTCAAAACAATCTGCGGAAGTTGAACACCACTTACAAGATTGTACAAACAACAATGTTTCATCTCCAGTTTGTCATACTTTCATGCATATCAATGATGATAAAATGCAGAACTGTCGCTCAACATGGAACTTACAATAAAGTTCCGCGCACAAGTTTCGACCTTGATGGAAAAGAAACTGTGCCAATTGTTGTTTGCCGGCAGCGCACACGACTCCTTTTCGTTTTATTTATCACGACAAAATCTTGGAGCGTGACGTTCAATTCGCAAAACTTTGCTTACAATCCCCCGGAGTTCAAATCGCCGTCCTGACAGATAGACCATTAAATCTCAAGTTATTGAATTGCATTAAAATTGTATGTGAACAGAACTCGAGGAACAATGTTGGGCCTTTATCGACAATGACGAACTTTTCTCCGAGGATACGGCTTTCTTATTGTACCTTGAAGCACGAAAGATTGGAAATACTGCCGTTATGGAACTGATGGTACCAAGGATCATGAAATTCTTTTTATTACTCGTGGGGACTAAGGACTTTTTTGATTTGTCAGTCGAAGAACTGTGCCTTTTGTTGAAATCCAATTATATCTGCGTCAATAGGTGAGACTAATATCAATTCGTCGTTCGAATTTCAACTATCAAGTTTTTTTAATTATTATTTACAAAAACATATTTATACTTTGACCTGCTTTATTTCGCATTCTTTGTCCTCTCTCTCTCTCTCTCTCTCTCTTCTCCAACTTGCGTAGCCCGTTACAAACATCTTATCGGGCTCATAAAGCTGAAATAACGACATTTCTCAAAAGTTTTTTTACTTAACAAGTAATCGTAACTGTACTTGAGCTATTCTTCGATGTAACGACTCATTAATGTGCCTTTTTATCGCAGCGAGATGGAAGTTCTAATGTCAGCAGTTAGATGGCTTATGTACGACTGGGAAGACAGGAAAAAATACATGCTCGAGGTCCTGGGATGTGTGAGATTCGGCTTGATAGCACCCTGGCAGTTGGTCGATATCAAGAGGAACCCGGAGAATCCCGAATTTATGGAGCTTATGTCGTATCCCGAAGTGCAAAAGATGGTGGACGATGGTCTGGGGTAAATTACTTTTTACGCTTAGCCCCTTTCTTTTGACGTTAAAAATCAATTTCACAATTCAACGAGCGCTCAATTATTTCGCATACAATTTTCATATAGATACGTCATAATCAAGTACTGGTATAGCACGCAGACCGAAGATTATCATCACTGGATTGAACTGCTGGGATTAACGGAACCAAATAACCGACACTGGGCCGGCGAGGATAAGGTTGCCTATCAAAACTGATTTATTTTATAAACCAACTTTGATAACAGTCGATTATATCCGACTTGGGGTGAAACCTTGTTTTTTCTTGGCTTTTAGAATTATGTTACGTATCGCGAATTTTTGGCCTATCTTGAAGAGTATCGAGAGACCACTATAAGTAAATTAAAGGAACGAAAATCGAGGGTGAAACCTGTTCCCCCAAGCACACCGCCCAAGGATCAACCACCTACGACATCTAACAAATCTCAACTCAACTACCAGCAACAGTTTGGCAATATTGATTCTAGTTCTTTCGGTAAAGCTCAACTTTTCAATTCAAACATTTTTTTATATAAAGTTTGATTCTGGTTTAATAGTATAAACTTTAGAAACGATCAATTTTATGAAGTTGAATAAAAAAACAATTGAATTCGATGAAGATGAGAATTTTTTGATGAAGTTTAAACAAAAAATAATTGATGTGTAATCTGACAATTAATTTTGTATGTTGACATTCAAAGAGCAAGGCGACGCGATGACAACTAATTGCCAAGGATCAAAACATACTTTAAACCGAATTTCGGCTCAGTCATTCAATCCTCCACCTGACATGTTCTCGCCAGAAATAATGAAGCAGTATTTGAGCAGTCTCGATAGAAACCGAGGGGTGAGTAACCCACCCATTGACACAAAATGCGACACCAATTTAAAACCATCCCGAATGAGAAATTGAACGAAATTTACTTTTTTATATGAAACAAATTTGTTACTTTTGATAGCCATTTATCTAGTAATTGTATTTTGTACACTTGTTGTTTTCGTATATAACCAAATTAAAAGCACCTAAACAATTGACCTCCGACTTGTTTGTGATTTAATTTAAAAAAAAGAGCAAACAAATTGAACCATTTCATAAAATTTTTTTTTGTACCAAATAACCGATCGCGATAGGGCATTAGAAGTGAAAATGCACGTTTTTATACAACACTTGGTAAGTCAATATCTTTTTTGATTGGCTTGAGTCCAAGTCGAGGCGTTACTAAATATCTCTATTTTTCAGGAGTAAAATCGAAATTTCGTGCAAAAAAAAGAGCACACTGATATCTTGGGGTAAGCGGCGTGTCTGTAAGTGATCTAATTACTTAACTCTCCTAAGGTCAGAGTTTATGTTGCTATGGGCATGCACTCGCGGAATTCAACAATTCTCTCTGTCGACGATTATGAAGTTAATAGGCTTCGATGCACTTACAGCATAAGCTTTTACCTTGAGATTACATTGTACATTTTTTAAACATGATCAAGTTGGAAGAAAATAATAAGAAAAAAAAATTTTTTATATAGCTTAGCATTTAAAATAGGTCGGAAGTAGTGACTCCGAGAGATGCATTCCAATTGGAAGAGAACGTTAAACATATATATTTATGACTTTTACGATTGCTTTCTTTAGGTCAATCGCGATGCTGGGGAAAGAATTGGCAAGTCAGCTATTTTCGATAACAGAATGAGCGGTGGAGGAGATTCTTCGTGTAAAACGCGCGTTGCAAATCAAGCCGAAAGGAACTCAATAAAAATGGGTCATCGTCATGAACATATCGAAGTGAGTACACAGATAGAAGAAAAATGAAATAGAAGAAAAATCTGTTTGTATACTTATTTTCAGTCTTTTTTTTTTTTCGTTCACAATTTCATTAGATAGATGACGAAATCTTGCAAGAAATTTGCCAGGGACGTTGCGGTGTTGCAGCGCCACGAAAGAAACAGCAAAAAATCATGCGAAAGCGATGCGAGAAACACATTGATACCGCAAAATCGGAAGACGAGGCGGCAACATTTATACAAGCTTTTTATCGGGGCTACAAAGTGAGGCGAAAGTTTCACGAGGTTTGTATATATACAGGGATATAAAAGTTTCAAAAGAGAAAGCTAAACTAAAAGAAAATTATTCTTATAATTGTCGAAAAAATTAGAATTTTACAAAAGTGCTGGATTTGTGTGTATTTCTTCTGTTATTATTTAGATCAAAAGAACATTGTCCGAGGAAAAGCGAAACACAAAAAAGGTCGCTGAGCTTCTCAGTGTGCCCGACGTAGTGAATACTGATGACGGCAAAAAAATCGCAGGGAACAAAGATAATCATAAGAGTCCGGATGATACATTGCAAGAGAACGGAGACGAGGGTCTAAATGTAATAGACTTTTTTGCGGCGGGCAAATAATTTTCAATTTTACGACAATCTCTCAAGGGAGTCATTTGAAAACGAATTTGAAATTAAAAAAGATCGTCACTCTTGTATTGTTAGCTTGTTGACTCAGCGTTTAAAAAAAATTGTACCAAGACTTATGCTTCTATGATAACACATTCCAGATTGTTGCAAATGCCACTAGAAATGAAGAACTGTTACAGACGAGCTACAACGAGAAACATGAGATCGAGACGATAAAGTACCCAGCTTTCGACCATAATGATATATCGAGTTCTGTGTCTCCGTCTGAGATAACCGACAACGATGATCAACAGTTCGCGAAAATTGAAGAGAAATCAGCCGGCAATTTTCAGACACATGAAATATTGTACCAAAACCCAATGTATAAGAATATTCTCGGCAGTAAATGCGGCCACGAGTCATTCAGTCAGCACTCGAGAAAATCGAAAAATTTTATGACACGCTATCAGCCGTCGAGAAAGAAGTAAATCATCCCAATCGCAAACAATTGGTCAATTATTTTGTACGTGTAAATAGAATTTAACTTTTATTTGTCGACGTCATTTATTCCATTTTAGAATTTCAAAACTGGAAACCATCTTTCAAGTCAACGAAAGTGCCTACTTCACAGAAGCATCCTTGTATTACACTGATAAAGAAGCTCTGCTTCTGTTCGGGGGGATCGATCCCTTTGCAAATTATGGCAGCACCGGTAACACTGGCAAGGATATCTATCGATATGTTCCTGATAATAATGTGTGGGAATTCGTTGGTGAAATACCAGAGCCTCGCCATCACCATTCCATAGCCTACTTGAAAGGACGTATCTACCTAGCTGGTAAACTTGGAACATATTTTTACAGACAAATAATTCTTACGATATATTACATTCGAATCTAAAATCTTCAAACTTGCATAAAAACGCACAAGCTGAAATGCGCACATTAGGTTCTTTTTTTATTTCTTCAGAAAAACAAATGCATGCAAAATTCAAATTGTTCTGGAAAGTTACAACTAGAAGCATTTCGCCGTAGAATTGCCCTGAGAGAAACGAGTTTTGTCGGAGCAAACGCTTACCTTGACTACTGATTGTCGATGCGGAGCTCAAGAATGTTAACAAATTATTGAAAGATTCATCAAAAATTAGATTCCTTTGAAACATGATGAAATCGGGTTATTCAAAATAATAACTGTTACCCCGGAGAATTCAACTCTCGTTGTGCAAATCCGTCTGCTTATTTTTAACGTCCACCTTAAACTCTTAAGAGTGCTCTTAAACTTACTGGAGCTTTTTTCCCATAACAATTTACATTAATCAGCGACCTAATAGATCATTCAGTAAATATGAATTCATCCACATGAAAGTTTTGTACATGTGCATTGTTATTATTGGAACATTAATCCCTAGCTCCTTAAGTATGTTAAGTAAAATTTGCGTACCAGCTTTGAGTTTTGGGTGAGAATGAAAAATTCATTATTGGATCTCTGCTTGCGCGCTGACAGAGATTGATAAAACGTTGGTGTTGCATTCAGAAGGTTCCCAGTAACACGAATTATGCATCCATTCCTCCTTTTTATAGACGTTGATTGATACAAGTCTGCCAGCCCAGACGTTTCATGTAACAACGCGCTTTTCAATTTATTATTTCACCTCTCTCTCTTGCTTTTACATTTGTTCGTTCTTTTTTTATACTCACATTTTTCTGAATTTCGGTACTACTCTATGTTGAACGTTATCATATGCATCGAGTGCTCGAGAAAATACATTTGCATATTATTGAAAGAAATACCGTAGAAAGGAATTTCACATTTTTTCTTGACTCGTTGGAATTTTTAGGCGGTGCGGATCCCAGTATTACCGATATTCAACGAAAAGGTAACGCTGTTTCGACTGTTTGGAGTTTTGATCCAACGTCGAGAACTTGGTATGAGGAGCCGAGTATGTGCACGCCTAGAAGAAATTTTGGCCTGGTTACTAGTCATGGAAAACTTTTTGCTTTTGGAGGTCAAGATGAAAATGGAACGTATGTGTGAATAAAACCAAACGAGTGTCTTAGAATATACGATGAGAAAGACTTGAAATATACAAATAGTTTTTTTCATTCAAGCAATTGAAGCAATAATTAGCTTCGATAAACTTGATTGATTAATTCTGAAGAAAGAAACTTGTATATTCAATTAGTATAATTTTCCTTGCGAGGAAGGTAAGCTTTTTTCATTTCATTTTTAGGATATTGAAAACTGCAGAAACGTACGATCCAAACGAAGGTACCTGGAAAGAAATACAACCTATGAGCATGCCTCGAATGGGGCTCGCTATTGCGAAGTATGGAAATTCGATTTGGATCGCTGGTGGAATAAAAAATTTCAAAAAAGAGTCTTTCGTAAAAGATGTAGAGTGTTACGATCCCGTGAGAAACACGTACGCTTCAAAATTACAAACTTTTGAAATTCATTAAAATAAAATACTATAAAAATTGTGTAATCATGTATCTTGTATAAATGATATCAAAAATTTACAAAACAATTTTAGGTGGTCTAAAAATTCACCTCTTTCTGACGCCAGAGCGTATGCATCAATGTTCGTTACATTCAATGATTTATACATCGTTGGCGGGGCTGGGAAAATTCGTAATGATACACACAGCATGTCTAGTATTGATATTTGGGATTCAAACACTCGAACGTGGAAATGCGAAACTGAAATGGCTATCCCGAGATATGGACACTCAACTGGATCAATAGGTAAAACTCAACAATCGCTGCACTTTCATCTCCATGAAATATTGTTTGCAAGTGGATTTTATTTATTCACTGTATCCCACGGATCAACAAATATGATGGTCAAACATGAAAGCTGATACTTAAAATCAAAGTTACATAAACATGCAAAACGAATGGCAATTCATTTTTTTTTGTTACAGGCGATTGTTTGATTATCACCGGTGGTGTGACTACAAATCTGATGGAAACATTGAGCTCCGTCGAATGTTACTCTTGTAAGAGAAAAAAATGGATCAAAAATATTTGCCCGTTGCCTTACTTTATATCATCGCACAGCGCAGTATCATTGCCGCCCATGAATTTATCATAGGATTAAATTTTGTATAAACAAACAAAATTATATTCAAATCCGATATCTATGAACTCGTGAACTTTCAGATTCTGTGAATCTAATATTATTCCTTGAATAAATCTGCAATCTACTGAGATTAACTGTAAGAATTAAAAAAATAAAAATTGCTGTGTTCGAATATACACAATTTATTTACTTTACATTATCTTACATGTTTTGTGAAAATCCTTACAGTAGCCTAAATTGTAGATAGCGTCAAATATTTAATCCAATCCTCGTTTTTCTTTCACAGCTTCCTAAGAAAATAATGAATGTGTTATAGCTTGACAAATTAGCTTCACAATTAGTTAACAAAATATGTCTGAGAAAAACAAATACCTTGAAACGTTCTTCAAACAAGGATAATTCTGCAATAAGATCTGTAATGGCGTGCATAAAAGCATCATCCGGAGTGTAGTCTGATGTTGTTTGTATCCTGATAACAAATTTGTGCTCCAACGGGTGTGGTACTTTGTATCCAGCAAACAACACTTTTGGATCTTTTAATAATTGGCTGCAATAAACAATTTATATTATCAAATAAAATTGAATATGATTTGAAATTTGAATTATATATAAATAATAAATTCATATAAAGGTTTTACTTGCGAATCATGTTTCCAAGTGTGTGGTCCTCTTTGTTTACAGTAAAAATAGCTGCATTTGTCACTTTTGTATCCTGCTCTTTTATGATTCTTAAATCATAAACATTTTTTACTAACGAAACTCTTTTATAAATAATAAATATTGAGGTTAAGTTTTCTTTACTTACTTTTTCTCTCCCTCGTACAAAAGAAACGATTCGAATTTTGGTGGCGCGTTCATTTTAGATTAACAAAAAATATATATGTAAGTTCCAAAACCTTTTTTTTGTTTAATATATAAGGTTTTATTGAAAAGTTTCTGTACACTGGAAAAAGTTGCGTTGTTTTGAATGATACGAACACAAACACTGTTCTTTTAGACTTAACATGCCATCTACCACTACAACTGCTAAACTCACGTGCTCATTCGATAAAGAAGATAAGGCGGTCAAAATTTAAACCTTTGATAAATTCGCCTCTTAATAACTTTTAAAAATATTATATTATTCCTTGTAAATGAACTAGTAAACTGATCTGTAATTTCGAGAAAAACGTCGACGGAACTAATACAAAATAATGATTTTATTATAAAACTCACTCATTTTGGCGATCCAAACGATGCAGATCGGCGCAATTTCAACAAACCTTTTTTTGATGATCCCCCGTTGCGATCTGTTTTCCCACGATGTATCCTAAGGTCACCTTCAGCTGTCCATCAAGGTCGTCCTGAATTCGCTGTCAAAGTTGTTTGGATACATCTGACACTGATCGACCCTCCAGGAGTCCTTCCGCTTTTTTCAAGAATGCCGCCTCATCGTCAATGATATTACACTTCACTCTACAATATTTAATTTTTGTCACAATTGTTATTAGGTCTATTCGATTTTATAAACAACAAGAAATAATAATAGTTCATAATACGTATTTGAACTTCACTTTTGCCCGGTCTTGCTATTGTAGGAAACATAATTTTCCACAAATCATGAAAATAATAACAAATGATAAAGTCGATCAAGCCGGCTAATAACATTGTTGGCATTGTTGATGAAGAGTCAAGTTCAAAACAATGTCAAACGATATTTGAGATCTTTTTAATTGATGATGCAATTTTTAGCGTGTTTTCTCGAAAATTAGTTTTTCTATTATTTGCTATAGTGAATTTATAAAAATGCCAAACAACGGACAACTATGCCATATGCAAAACAAAGAAATATCAAATAACAGTTTTTTCTCTTCAACAATATCAATTTGTTTGCACCCTCGAATCTTAATTTTTTAACCCAAAATAAAAAAGATCAAATAATATTCGATTGATGTTTTTTTGACCTTGACTTTATTTACGACGACATCGTTTTTCATTCTCACCGACTTGAATATAAGTTCATTGTTGGTGGAATATCGTGTTTTAAATTAAAAAGAACATCCCCCGTTTTTCACGAACACTCGAGAGGCGAACTGATCTTGTGAGTTATACGACACGTTTTTTACCCATCGTGAAATTCGATCCCGCGAACGAGTCATTTTTCGAGAAATCATGCTTTTCGAATTAAATTGAATTCGCCGAAAAGGTTTTAATAAATATAAGTTTACAAAAAAAATAACAGAATCAATACCTAATATTATTCGCGTTCGCTTTGTAACCTTAAAACAAAAATGAAAAAAATCTCATTGGTATCGTTTTATCATTCGCAATATACATTGTGAAAAAATTTTTTTCAAGTTAAAAACATGCCCGCCCCGTTTATGGCACTCACTCAACCCTCTGACGGTGCTGCCATCTTTCTAGACGTTAGACCAGTTGTCACAGTGGTGGGGGGAACCATTCGCGCTTCACCCAGCGTCGGTAGAAAAAAGTGGAGGGGATAGAGGGACTGCTGCTCGCGGCACTAACATACTCGGTACTCGGTCGCATTCGGTTCGGTAACTCGGTCGTGCTCGCCGATCGAGGACACATGACCGGCTTGCAGAATTCATATCGATGAAAATTCATTGGCAGATGCAATGAGTCTTTGCAATGAATATGAAGAAAAACGGTATGATAACAGAATATTACTGACATTGTTTATAATGTAAAAGTCAAAACAAAGTCAAGTAAATGTTTTGTTTTCTCAAAAAAATGTTATATGCACTCAGCAAATAACATCATCAACAATTTTAATTAGGTATTTTTTGATTTTGTTTCAATAAGTAAATTTTTATTTATCAATATAGTTTGAGAATCAAATATCATTGTTGTTTTTCTGAGAAAGTGGGTGTCCATATTCGAATAAATTGCACAAATGAATAATACGTATTTTGAATCGCTAAAATTGGTGCGAATCTAATAAAACAAAAAATGGTCTCAAATCGTCCCACCGCGACACGGCCGGCGATCGAGCGGCCGTTATTCTTTCGAACCTGCACCGAAAAACGCGGCAAAAGATGCAACTACTCCCCTCGAAGCATTTGAAGTTTTATTTACTAATCCAATTTTAGAAAAAATTGTATTACATACAAATGAACAGATAAAACGCGATC
>JAQQRF010000849.1:0-24225 GCA_030523145.1 Trissolcus brochymenae | reverse complement strand
ATATATATATATATATATATATATATATATATATATATAATAGAATCCACTGCTTTATTTGTGACTCGCATGCTAGAGCGTATGTAAAAAACATTATAGGTTATGGAGGGTACCAAGCTTGCGAAAGGTGTATGGTAGAGGGACTACGGTATAAAGGAAGTACAATATATCTAGTAAGCGAGAGTTCAGCAAGATAATTTCAAATATAAATATATATATATATATATAAATATATTATATATATATATATATATATATATATATATATAGCAAGCTTGGTACCCTCCATAACCTATAATGTTTTTTACATACGCTCTAGCAGGCGAGTCACAAATAAAGCAGTGGATTCTAAGTTGAAAATTTTTTACCGTTTATAAACAATCCTTCGTCGTGTAGTTCATGTACAAAATTCATGTACAAAATCTTGAAGAAAAAGATCTAAAAGTGGTTTAGATGTTGTGATAGATGCCGACGGGAAAGGGTTTATAAATGTCGCGTTTATAAAAAACTTTGGCCAAAATAGACGAGAATTGTTTGTTGCTGGATTTAAATAAAGGTATCCCATCTATATTAATGTGAATATCAATCCAATGTTCACTTAAGTTGCTAGCAACGCATGTCTTCAGACCATTCTCGATACCGAAATAAGCGAACTGTCCCTCACTCATATCCGAAATATTAAACTGCGCAGAGTTTGTTTTCAAAAAAGTTTGCGCAGTTTTTGGAAATTTTGGTAAAAGACGTCGACGAAGAATTAATAATAATTTAGTCAGGTGCGTCAAAGGAATTTTGCTCTTCATTGCCCACATTTTCAATTCCTCGTACTCGTGAAATGTGACATCGTTATTGAAAATTTCCGCCACATCCTCTGACTCCGAATCATCATTGCTGTAATACACATCACTTTCCTCGCTGCCAACATTGTTGATGCTGCCCTCTATACTATCTTCCAAATCAAGTTGCCGTGGCTTGAAGTGGAACATCTCATCTTCACTGGATTCTGAATTGTTGAGTTCTTCAAGATCACTAGATCTCCCACATAGTTCAGGCACATCAGGTACATCAGATGTCTCAACAATTTCAGGTACAACACACGGATAAAAAACTCCAGGAACAGATATTTCAGTAGTCATATCTTCTTCGGGTAAGTTATGTGGACTGAATGGATTCGACGTTGAGGGGGAGTCTAAATCATTCTGATTATCTAAAAAGCTCATGTTGATCAATATGAACAAATTCGATTTGCAACATATTTACTGTAAAATTTTAATTACAAAATGAAATAAAATTAAATTGTCGATTGACAGTACCTGCTCATTGAGATTTTAAAACATATACAAGTGTTTTTAAGAAACAAAAAAATATTTAAGTATTAAATACCTAAATGATAAAATTGTCTTTTTTTTCTATACTTTTGTGAACGATTTTTTGATAGTGCTCTTTTCTTTTCATCCCTATTCATTTCTTTCAGTCTTTAGGTAACTTTCAGTATTTATGTAAAGTATTTTTATAAAACAAACATAAATATAACCTGCAAATAAAGAAAAATTAATATATGTCACTTTAATCAAGTGTAACTATTAATTAGAGTGTCTTATTTATTGTACGCATGATAAAAATTTCATTACTAACTTTTATTCAATTAATAATCAATTTAAAAAGCTTCATATAAGATCAAATCATGCTAAAAGATTTCATGACTGATAAAAATGTTTACATACTCTTTGAAAATTTGAGTTCCAAAACTGTTATTCATCAGATTGTTACGATGCACATCACATGTCACCAAACGTAAGATTCAAACTGGAAGTTGGAATTTTTGAACCGGTCAAAATCTGTCTTTGATTAAATTGGTCAAATTGTATGCAAAGTTTTTTCATTGTTATCCTGGTTAGTTTTTGGCATGGAAAATTTAGTAAAGTTTTACTGACTAGTTACTTGACAGATAATACAGTGTAAACAATTGCACTAGTATTTACGCGAAAATGCCTAGTCAGATATCTGCTAGTTAAATCTGGCCTAGTTGACTGAGATCAAACCTAGCCAGCGCCTAGTCAGAAATTGGCCAGTCATACCTGACCCAGTTGGTCGAGTGAAAGCCTAGCCAGTGCCTCTTTTGTACTAGGTAAAACCTAGTCCAATTTTTACTTGGGTTGTTCGTTAGTTAAGTAAGTGTTAAACATTTTGATAAAATCGTGCCATACTTTTATTTAACCATCTAATATGAAGTTTCTCAAAGTAGTTTTTTGGTACTTTTGTAATTTTCTTTCAAAATAAATTTTTATTTTAAATAATAAATTTCACAATATAATTTCATTATATTAAGAGTTTAACCATTTTTTGTGACTGCATTATCTGAAAATTTTTTTTGTAATATTGTATCCGCAAATTCTAGACCCAACAACGGTAGAGGATATGGAATTTCTAAAATAGCAAACTGGTAAGACATTCCAAATGAGAGGACGAATACGAGAAATACAAGTTATAAAATGCCAACTAAATCCGCGAAGCGCAATGGAAAAGTATAAGAGAAGTTTATACATCTTTGCTAAACGAGAAGGCACGATTTTCATCGGATGTATGCATAATTTTCTTACCATCCATCAAGATCTTCATCAAAGCGTCAGAGGATAAAACATGTAACAGGTGTTTTTCAAAGAGAAACGAAATTCTAACAACGCGCGGAAATTTATTGAGAAAACAACCTACGGGCTAGGGTTTGTGGCGCTAGTTACTGTGCTAGATACCAATGTTTTGAAGTTGGTTCACGAAATCTCTTGTAGCCTCGGGGTGTGGATGCTCGTTAGTCGACCGACGTACGCGAACGGCGCATGTACTGCATACACTTCGTGTCGTTAAACTTGGCAGTTGTGCTATTCAAAATTTGACACCACGACGGAAGAAATGCTACGAAACAGTATCAGTTACACGCTTGCTCATTTTTCAACTTATTTGGTCTCTCTGAACTTTGTCTAATTGTGTTAAGAATTATTTATAAACGAAATTCAAGCTATTTAGATGAAATTTTATAAAATTGAACTAATCCAAAAACACTGTTATTAAAAATTCTAATTAATAATAATAATTATTGATAATTGATTAAATTTTTTTTTTATATTTTTATTAAAAGAAAAATTGATTATCTAGATAGATAATAGATTAATAGATTATCCAAATAGTTTCAACGCTTCAAATTTCGATCCAACTTTTTTCTACTATTTTTTTTTTGTTCGACAAATATATTGACAAAAAAAGAGATGTCGAAAAATTGTTATTTCATTGACCGGTCTTACTTATCAAGTTTCAGCAGAATCAAATTACGCAGATGGTGATTGCTTTCGTTATATAGGTTGCGCAATTTCGCTTTAGAATAACACTGGAGTGAAATTGTGACGTCTTATTAATAAAACAAGGCGAAGCTCGTAAAGAGCTTAAGAAAATAGTAACGCTCCACTAGAAAAGAAATCGTCTATAGCTGTATAAGTTCGAGGGCAGTTGTTCAAGCTGCAGTTTGTTTTTTACTTTTTTTCTTCGTAGCGAGCACGAAAGCAGAGCTAAAATATTTGACGTAGGTTTGTTTAATTGCGCCCAATCGTTCTATATACCGTTCACAAAACTAGTAACGTTAAACGCCGTTAACCTAACTAGTTAAAGTCAATAAGTTGATTCTCGAAGTAAAATATCAAGTATGTCGCGAGTTCCATGCGTTGACTGTATACACACGATGCTGAAAATGACGTAACTTTTGCATCTCGGCCGAATTTTGTGGCTCGGGTAAACATGTTCTAATTTAAGAAACAATTTTTCGCTCGGCAGTTCCACTGTTTAATTAAAAGCGTGCGTCATGCAAACTCTCTGGGACGAGTGAAATATTTACTCGTTTGTATATGCCGGTTGCTAGGAACCTAGTCAAAATGTCGCCCAAGCTACCCTGGTCATTTGCGGTAAACCATCTGCTTTACCTTGCCCACCTTGGCGCGCCGCAAAGCTAAAAAGTTTATGAGACGCTAGTTCATCCATGAGTCGCACTATTCATTGTTATTATACGAGCGAACTTTCTGAATGCATGCGCCATATAAAATTCATTGTCCCTCTATCAATAGTGAACTTTTTTGTGCATATCCTGACGAACGGTTTTGGTGGAACATTTCAGCTCTCATTGTTGTAAGATATAGAAGTTTAGTTTGCGGTGCTATTAGTGTTCGATAAGTATAGGTCGACATTGGATGGCCCATAACTCTCAAAGTTTGATTATTTCCTCGGGCTTTTTCCTTGTCTGGGCAAGGATTTTCACTCATAAACAAATTTAATTTATTCCATCAACTATTTGATGCATTTCTCGTCTATACTTGGATATTTCAATCCCGACATTAAAACCCAACAACTATTTAACGTTACGCATTAACTCACATGACGGTTCTGCATGCGCGTGACATTAAATATCAACTTTGACGATTTATCATATTTTGAAACACATTCGGTTATAACATAAGGTGTATAATTATACAGCTGACCAGCATACAGTTTTCAATATTCAACAATATTAAAGGAACACCTCGTACTACAATTTCATTTGATCATATGTCATGTTTGGCTAACAACAAACTACAATAAAAATTGTTTGTATGAAATTTTATATTCTGATATAGAATTCTGATATGGAATTTTAATTCCATATCAAACAAAGATGAATACGAATCGATATGAAATATGATTTTACTGAGGTTTATTATTGTTTTAAATAACATTTTATGTTTCGTTTTTTTTTTTTCATTACATTACTAACATGAATAAAATTTCCAACACTAAGACTCGAGTAATCCAAGAAAACGCAAGGTTTCAGTTTAGTGAAAGTCTGCTTTTCTTTGATCGTGTTGTAAAATATTCACGCATCTGTCAAGTCTGATGCAGCGAAATAAAGGAGTTGAAAACAAATAGGCTTCGCTCTCAACGAAAAAAAAAAATATATAATTGATACACGTTCTTTAACACCCAACTATTTTTTCGCGCTGCACCAATGGCGAAATGCAAGCGCGGAGGGTCGCTCTACTTATTTCTACAATTGGACGGAGAACAACAAAAACTGCGAGAAACTGAGGGAATAAATGGCAGAGGAATTATACGAGACGGTGAATGCTAAAGATTGGAAAGGCAGCGAGGCACCTGAGTGAAATGGGAAAATAGAGAGGGTCGCGGTTCTGAACTGAGTGTAGAAAACGAAAAAGCGGGAAACAGCGCGTTGCAGAGAAAAGAAAAAAAAGACGTCAGGGGCTGACGCTATTGAAAAAGATGCCTGAGAAAGAAAGTAAAAAGAAAGACACAATTTGTACGCTAAGGTTGTTTGAAAGAGTAAATCAAAGTAAAAAAATCATTTTGTCGGATAGGAAACATGATGTTTTCATTCTTTAAATCATTTCTCAATTCTGATGTCTAGAAGTGTTATAAATTATGTAATTTGAATATGCCAACAGTCAAATATGTTTAGAGATCTACTTTATCAGATTTTTTTACATTTTTTAATACTCACATTTTTTCTTATTATTCGAGCTATTAAATTATAAATTTTTATTTTTATCATCTGATGTCGCAGATTTCTACAATATTCCACTACGCGGATAACAATTTCAACCTGACTATAAAAACATTGTATTCCGTTGTGTTCTTCTAGCTATTAATCAATATTTCCGCAATGTAAATGTTTGAAAATTAACAAATACAAGTTGCGCTAATATTAGTCAAACAATACCGCATACCCTAGTAGCAATTTAATTCGGGCCCTAAGTAGAGGCTGCCTTTCAATCTTGTCCGGCCCCTATAGGGCAAGAATAAGGTTTTAAAGTGAGGCTTTTGTCCGGCGTGTAATGCCTCCCCTTTATTTAGCCGAAATCGGCCAACAGAAATGGGCCCTAATTAGGTTCAAGGTTCAAATACGTTCAAAATAGTGACTGCGTACCATTTTCTTTATTAACATCCGTTTGAAATGTTTTCTTTCGGTCCATCATACGTGTATTTTATCGCTTGATTTTCATTTGCGTTGGCTCGCAAACTTTTACAAACTGCCAAGTATATCGAGAAGTGTATACCCCCTAGTTTACTTGGATTGCCGAGATTCATATAGCGTATTTTACAAGTCATTTTTCTTATTGTGACGGAGGTTCTTTAAGTATTAGTTCCTTCGAGATACTGCATAACATAAATTTGCATTACAAGGTAAGTGGAATAACGACGTATCGCTGAATCGAAAACGTCGATGGCGGATAAGAATAAGGGCATTATCGCAATGTATATCGCGGCCAGGATAGGAAAATAAACATCTGTCTTTGCAATGGATAGACGTTAAGGTCCTCCAGGAGGATTTTTTTATTGCCGTAACTTTTGGTGTGATTTCCCCTTCGATGGTTGGTGTAGTTTTACGTGTCGTATGCGATGCATGTTATCGGTTTGAGTCCTAAGAAAAACTGCGCGAAAAAACGGATGAAAGCGAAAAGTCATTTGCAGCTCCATAACATTATACTTATCGTTTCGGAAAGATAAACAGGAATTCGCGTGGGAACGATCCGACGATAAAGAAGTTGCCGTTTTGAAGACGAAAGACATTTTGGGAGAGGGATAAACAGTTTGAGACGAGTGGATAGTGCATATGGATTTTTAATTCGGCATCGCTTTATATTTATTATTGAATTTTCATACAAAATTTAAATATTTTTTAAAACTTTTTTTAAAACTTGATTGTACTACGATACAGTCAGTCAGGTAAAATAAAAACAATAATTCAATGTTCTCATCAGTTTTTAACTTTATAACTTAACTCATTGAAAATTTTTCCGAGCATAACCTACAGGGAGAAAAATATAAATCAAAATATATGTGGATTTTATATTTTTTATAGTTAATATATATTTTTTATATTACATATATATAAATTTTATATAAGATATTGCCGCTTTACATTTGAAATATACATGATATATACACAAGATATAAAATTTTATGTATCATTTATATAGAATATATTTTCGTCCATGTGGGAACAGACATTAAATGTTTCACAACCATCAAGGTACGGATCCGTGATTGTGATGTCCAATCAAGGACGTTGCTCTAATAATGATAATAGATTGCAATTAACTATACAATTATATTAGTGCGAGGAGTAATCATGAATGCAATAACTGATGTTACGTTTATTTGTAATGTACTAAAACGTTGTTCCGCGAAAATGTACGATTTACTTTTTATGCTAATGATAATTCGAAATGCGTTTATAAACTAATATTCAGATACGAAATGTTGAACTTTGTAACTTGGTGTTTGCCTTTGCTCTTCGACATTTGCTTGTGTTGTGTACATAAGCACTTTATGTAATCCTTTGGTCAACTCATAGAAGGTCAAAAGTTTTACTTATATACACACCAAAACCGATACCTTGTCAAGAAGTATCACATTACTCAACAGTTTCCAGCTCTCTCGTTCGATAACGTTTACACAAGTATCATCTCTGAACTGTTGAGATATAATTTACGTGTACTTTTCTTGATTTAATTAAGACATACAATTTATTATTTTCGACTTATTAAACCGTGAACTGTTTATTAAAAAAATATTACGAAACTAAGTACATTTAGTTTTGTGTTTTGTTATTAAAAGAATTTCAATTCTCTGCATTTATTTACTAGGTGTTGTTCTTTGAATAAAGCAACTTGAAAAACCAACGATAGTCACTCAAAACTGCACAGGTTGTAAAAACAAACAAATAAAAATGATATATATTACGTATAAGAGATTACAAAGGTAACCAGAAATTTTGTATACTTTGATGACATTATATGTTCGCAATATTTCTTCGCGGTTGGTTCAGTATGAAAAAAGTGTTGATTTATTAAATTTTATTAGCGCAACAAAGTTTTTTACTTTAACGAATTTAATGTAATCATAAATAATACACGATATAAAATAGGAGATAATTTTTTGACTAGATTAACTGCTAATAAATATTACAATGAAATTCAGTAGTGAAAACATTAAATAATAAATACGATAAATCAGTGTTTTTAATTTTAAAGTCATGATATTTGTTTGTAATTCTAGTTTTCGTCATTTTGCACTGTAAATGATGATTGCTAATCCTTTTTTCAGTTCTATACTGTGATGGTAAAAATGAATTTCCGAGCGAGCTAAGCCGTTGTCCACGTTTTGCAGTACACGCTTTTACGTGTAGAGCAAAAGCGGACATCGAGAGTTTGTGGTTAAGCAAATAAATTAGTAATATGAGATACTGCATATCTCGCAGCTTCGTTTACAGTACATGTCAGTACGACCGATGCGGATATAATTCACAAAACTCGCGGTCGTTTCGGAACGTGAATTTGAATTACCTGTCAAAACAAGCATTTAATCAAATACGTAAAAACGGATTAGTTGATTTAGATATAAGGCCATTCGGAAATCAATTGCCAAGTTTGAGAAAAAGAACAAAAAGAATTTTTTAAATATATCTGAGAGAATAATAAACACTAAGTTCAAAGAGCACAAAAATACATCGAACATCTTGGCCAATACAAACCAAGCAATGATACATTCAATTCCTCGCCAACGTCTTTGTTACATTGTTTAAAGATACCGCAAGCAATTGACCTTGCCTTAATCATTCTTCAGTCAAATTTCTCAACTTCTTTTAGCGGAAAAAAAAATTCTGAAAAGAAAAAATCACGCTTTGTGCAAGATTTTTTATAAAAAAAACTGTAGTTTATATCGGGCGTATTGACTCGGTTGGAAAATTTTCACCTCGCGGCGTAAGGATTCATCTACGCTATAGATAATTCCTCGATGTCGGTGCATTTCATGTTTTCATCCGACTTAAAACTGCATGAAAATAACGAAGAGAGATCAAATGCAGACGGGAAGACAAAAACTTGTCGGGAAAACCGTAATTGGTTTTTGCGATCGATTGCAAAAACAAAAGCATAATGAAAGTTTGGTGAAGGTGTGAAAAAATTTGGCCTGATTGATTGCGCATATTGGACCGCCCCAGTTGTGTATTTTACCATATAATCCTTTTGATTTGTTGAACGATTGGCAACAAAGTTGGGTGTTAAAAGGGATTATAAATAAACAAAGAAGGGGATAAGACAACTGAAAGGAAAGCAAAGAGTAGCATATATGCGGAATTTATTTTTCTCTTTGTGTGGGTGGCATTTGAAAAGAAAAAAAAACAATATGTCGAATTTACAAATAAATTGTCGACATTGTCTAACGTGCCAGTTTTTTTTGTTAGATCTCAATTTCATAAGGTACGATTTTTCAAGCAGATCTCAAAGCGACATAAAGTCGAATTTTTCGCGCGTGACCTAGCCAAGCGTTACATTTACCAACGCGTCTAGGTGCCAACTACAGGTACCCTCCACCATCCCACGACTTCGAGGTAAATTGCCACGAATCACTCGTTGCATCCGGCCAAATAATATTTTCACCTCGAAGATGGTTTTTGCACGCAGTTTAAATATTTATCAGTAAAAAAATTTCCCATTTTTTGCGAACTATTTTTCTTATTGACGTAAAATTCGCTCCAAGCTTGAGAAATCAACGTCGAACTTTGGCGGAAATAAAGAATTGCTCCTGCATCTTCCGGCTCCCATCATCGCTACACTGTTTTGATATTTGCAATTTTTTTCCATCTCTCAAGTAACTTTGATTATTTCAATTGAATGATCACGAGGGAATGAAAAATCAATTAAATTTTACGACACAATTTTTATTTACTTGCTCGTTCAAACGAGTTTTTAGAAAATATATAAGTAATAATTGAGACACCCGTCACTTGATAATTAATACATGACACGAACAAATTAAATATGCAAAAGTTTCGCAGACAATATTCTTACATCCGTGACTTTCTCAAAGCTCTCGGAAGAAACTTGGGCTTCTCTTATGGGGCGGGCGATTCGTTTTAATTAAATTTTTCTCTACAAGTCTTCTTTATGCTTTAGGAAATTAAATTTTTCATTTTAGTTTAATCTAAAACTAATTAGAGATTATGTCCAATACTTTTCGTCCAAATGGATAAAACATTGCAGATGTTGTGATAACGGGTTTTGTTTTTGTATTTGAGCTATCACAAAATGCACATGGAAAATCCAATTCGAAAAATGTTGTTAATGTTTTTGTTGATGACAAAAAATGAAAGAAACAAAAAATACGACACATTATGGTTCACACATAATTATTATAAAAACAACACTTATAAAATTTTCTGCACTAATAAATAGCATATTAGACAAGCATGCTGTCAGTCTCCTAACGAATCTAAAGTGTAGCCAATGATTATATCGTTTGAAACACTCCTTCTAGAAATTAACAGTTGACATGTGCTGTGCAAATAGGAAATATTTTAAAAACATAAAAAAAGTGTCAAATAAACAAGTGTAAATTTATAAAAGTGTTAATGATGTAAAAGAGCCAAACATGAACTGTCACAAGAGTATGTTTTGTCTGATGTATATACACGTAGGCACGACTCCAATGTTTTACGTACCCGAGGGCGTGACATACAGAACTTAATTAAAATTGATTTTCACTCGGTTAGTTCATTTAATTTGACAATCAGCTTGAAAGTCCATTCCATTTTGTGCACAAATTCGCCTCAGCTTGTTTGAGAAAGAAGGTTTAATCCGAAAACATTCTTGAGATGTTTATTTTTTGCAATGATACAAAGAGCAAGACAAATATTCGTTATCAATTAAAATGAAAATTCCAAAATCATGAAGCGACACTAATTTACAAAAGCATGTCTTAAAAGTGAACGGTGCCGTTATCAAATTATAATTTGTGAATGATACAATTTGAAATGGATTTTGACTCGCAAAAGCAGAAAACAGAAACTGCTTTCAAAGCTTTAGGATATCTAATACCGGACTTTAATATCAATATCCTCTTAACATTAATATATATTCATCAAATCTGTTGAGTGTCAAATGAGTAAACCGAAAATCCTGTGAACACACCTCGCTGACACAAGATGATCAATCAGTGAGATCAAATTCCACAGTATTGTCAAATTTTTGTGCTTGAAATTAAATCACTATTTTTTTCCAATTAACTCAATAAAAATAAAAAATTGTAGCATTACAAATTGTTCTTCTTCTTAGAGAGATAAACACAAGTTCTTTAAAATTGTGATTTTTGAATTTTTTCTTCTGATGTCTGATCAAACATTGACCAGGCTCACTTGACATCGGTTTATTTTTAAAGAGATATTTTTTATTTTATTTACTTTAACCATGTGTTGAACGTACGCATTTCAGGCACGTACACAATTATTTAAGTGAACATTTATATATGGTCACATTTATGACTCATTTTTGGGTCCATAAATGTACCGCGTATGTAGCATAAGTGTTGCTCTATATGATGATAAATTTCCCGTTTATGTTTTCGTATATGTCCATATATTTTCATATAGGACGGAGCTATTCGCACGGCAAAGTATATAAGAGTATAGGAAAGAACATGAGAGTGCATGAGGGAGTACATGAGAGTATATGAGAATACATAAGAGTACATGAGAGTACATGAAAGTATACGAAAATAAATGAGAGTGAAATTGAAATAAATGAATAAGTCAATAAGAATAATGATATTCCAAAATATGAGGGGTGACAATTTAATTGATATAAATGTTGGAAATTTGTTCATATAATATCGAGTATCAATTTTTTTCAAAAATAAGATAACGAAAATAACACGAACTTCGGTTAACATATATTTCGGTTTCGGTGATAATTCTTAAAAATAAAATGAAAGTAAAACTTTGTTTTCCATGATGTTAAATTTATAATAATAAATATATAAATAAAAATATATAAAAATTGGTTTAATTATTATATTATTATAGAGTAATATATATTTATTATATTACATTTTAATAAATGTAAATAAACTAATTTTTTTTCTCTCAAGAATTCGAGTACTTCTCCAAATCTGATCGAATCCTTTAATTTGCTCTTAGTAAAATTAAATTGTCTAGATTGTCCGTGTATATTTTGAATTTGTCAAACAGACTGACCGGTCAAAAAATAGAAGTAGGACACACGTATTTGACCAAAGGTCCAATCCGCGACCAACTTGCGCCTTCAATCAACTTTTTAAAGAGGAAATGTTGTACAGATCTTTCAGTGTCGTATGTTTTCCGAAGTTATTGACTCATTTTTGTTGTAAACTTTATTTTACGTCGAATTACATAAGATGGAGTTATACTTATTTCAAAACTCTGTGACAACAAATGTTTTACTCTGTGGAGATTGCTATCTGCTCTTGTTTATTTTCATGAACTTTTGTGTACTCTTGTGAACTCTCATGTACTCCCTCATGTACTCTAATATACTCTTATACACTCTGCCGTCTGAACAGTCACTTCCCTTCATATATGTCACATAAATGTATCGTATATAAGCTATTTAAGAAGACATATAAATTTTTATATATGCATAATCGGGTATGTATGACAGGAAACAGGATAAAATGCACATTTAAAAAAGTTCATTTAATCCTGTCTAATTATCAACTGTTTTTGAGGTAAATCAATTTTTCATAACGGCGATTATTTTATAACTTGTCTCAAGTTCCTGATTATAGCCATGCAGTAAGCGTATTAAAAGATTACCTCGAAACGCATCCTTATCAGATAACTAACTAATCGTGAATTATATCATATTTATGATCACCTATTTTTTTTTCTACTTATGTTTTGCAGTATAAATGTTGGCAAAACCTTTGGCTCGATATGTAATCTTCTCACGAAAAATTAAATTTCCCCTTTTTCATCTCTCCAAATGCCATGCTCCTTGAATGAAACCAAACTGGCGATGTATCAATACGGAAAAGTGTTGAATTATTTTTTGAACTTTATCAATGATACAATATTATATCATTTTATGACTTGTTTTAACATTTGTATGTCAATATTAAAATAAAAAAAAAACATTTAAAAATTACTAATTGAGAATCTAAATATCAAAATTTCTTATTTAATTTTGATAATTAACTTGTTCATAATAAAAATCATAATTAGATTTTTGGGCTGCATCCCGACTGAACACATCACATTTGAGTAGTATTGTAGATGATCTTGTCAGTTAACCAACACATTTTCTCTCTTTAAAATTATAATGAAAATGAGTTTCATAAGATGACTTCACATAATATATATTCATTCGGAATGCAGTCGACCTGATCTTGTCGATTTCATGAATTTGATCATAGATATCTCATCTATTCCAGACAATCATGCAGTCTTTTCTTCTTCACAGTTTAGACGCCAGGTCACGACCGGGCGATTTCCATAAGGCGGTACATCACGCAATCAGCAACGATCTCGGCAAGAGGTCGTATTTCCAGGTGGGGGATGGGCATCGTGCCAAATTACGAATCAAGAACGTAACATTCAATGATCAGGGTATATTCAGGTGTCGAGTGGACTTTGTGGATTCACCTACGAGAAACTTCCGGGTCAACCTGACTTTAGTGGGTACGACAGTGAGATTCATTAACTTTTTTACGACCGATAAATAAACAGCCCTGCAAAAGTCTGAAGCAAAAATGAAACATTATATATCGACCTTGTTATCGCAAAGTGTTTTTTCTTGTAACATCGCGGCGGTCGACTATTCGATAACAGCAAATTCCTATAAAATTGATGATTCACATGATCTTGTTACTTATCCAAACTAATGAAATTCAGTGAAAATAAAAAGCTACCAACTTGACTGGATGAGTAAATAGTGACAGAGAAAATGTTTAGATAATGTGCGAAGTTACGCGTTGAATAAAATATCAGCAATGACTAGAAACGGCAAAAAATGCACTATTATGAATGCTTCCTTGAACAAAATTCTCTTACGGAATGTATAGTGAAGTGAATACATCAAAGTGGAATCAATTATTATGGTATGCCTAGGGCTTTATATTTAATTCTCGAGATCAGCGTGTAACATCAATCTAAATTCTAAAAGTATCTTGAAAAGCGGCAGCGTAATAATTTTCTCCACGTAGAAAGTGCAAAACTTTGCTAAAGATTTCTTTAGTGATGTTTCAATCGGATTAATTGATAACACTTTATCATTTCAAATTGGCGATTCATTGCAACTTGAAACTTTCATTTTGATTCTTTCAAATTTGTAAAATTCTTGCAACTTTCCAACGAAAATCGAAATGATGCAAAAACTGATATTCTATTAAGTGAATACGATCAGTAAAATCGTTGATTTTTAATGCGCCTTCATTATATATAGACAGCCTTTTAGGCCTGCACCACACGTGGCTTACTGATGATAAATTAACCATCACATTTTGCAGAACCACCGACGAAACCCGTGATTTACGACGCTCAAGGTAGACAAGTGACCGGAGTCGGAGGTCCTTTTTTGGAAGGTTACGATTTGACTTTGATTTGCCAAGTGTCTGGTGGTAAGTAAACTTTACAGATGAACCTCTGTTTAATTTAAAAAATAACACCCAATAAAAATTTTCGTTTATTTCTCCCTTTCTACTTTTTATTGGAAATTTACTTGATTTTAATAATATGACACTTCAAATAAATTATCTGATCCTCAATATTGCACAGAAATTTATTTCTGAAAAAATATTAACTTTTTGAAGACTTACTTATTTAAATTTTGATGCAAGCTGACTTGTTCTATGTGTTTTGTGTCAAAGTTGTTTAATGAAATGAAGTTCCACTAGTATAATAGTTCGTTGAAGACAGTCAAGAGGTATAATTATTCACGTGTTTATGCAATTCATAATACCGATATAAAACTTTTTACGGAGCAATTTTCAAGTTTCTTTTTTGATGAACAACCTTCTACAATTCTGAAAGACTGTATGATAATGGCATTTCAAAATTTTATTCCATCAAGATTCGTCGGAATGTTTGTTGTTTAATCACTTCGTTTTTGTTTTCAAAATTTTAATTCGCATTATTATTATTTGATTGGATTAGCATATTTTTTGTACTCCTTCTCATCTTGTGATAACGAGCACTTTAATCATATTGACTAGAGTATTAATGAGCAATTGCTCATTAGTTTAAACTGCATCTCGAATTGTACAGCTGGTCATTTACTCAGTACTTTTACTGCTTTTGTTCCTAAATACACATTTATCAACAGTATACTCTTACCAGCTAATCTGAAGGATAAAGATAACTCATGAGATTATTGGCAGTGTCTTAACTAGTGCTATTATTTTTTTCTGTCTCGCATAATGAACCCGAGGGTTCTTTTTGGTTGTGGAAGAAGCCAGCCAATGTCAACAGAAATTGGGTTGCTTGCTCTCTAATTTGACAGCAGTTTCAAGCGAGACAAAGTAAAGCTCGTCCGAATACAAATAACCTGGCGCGCAAAGAACCGTTCGGCTATTTCCTTCCGCTTTTCCTCGTGAATGCCGGCGAAAACAAAATGAGCTCTCCCATTTTATGTGGTATTGAAAGCAAGTGTACGGGACAAAGACGGATTAGCATCGGAATTACCTACTTGCTGACTTCGAACAAACTGGGCGCTTATGTCCGCAAAGTAGTTGATTCGTTCGATTATCGCTCAGCTATACTTTTTAACGCCGCGCTTTCACTCGTAAATAAAGTGTCTGATTAATTCATTGTCTTGCGTATAATCATACGACTTTGCACCATTTCAGTTTGATTGGATTCCCACTCGAGTATAACACTAAGTCTTTTTGCTAGCCGGTTGCCAATTAAGGAAATTAAAGACTTAGGTTCAAACTTCAACTTTCTGTTGGCTTCTTTTTCTCTCTCTTTCTCTCTCACTCTCTTGTTGGTTTAATTTGATGCGATAGTCTGCGCTATTAATCATTTAGTGGA
The DNA here is from genome assembly GCA_030523145.1 of Trissolcus brochymenae. Classification (NCBI taxonomy): domain Eukaryota; kingdom Metazoa; phylum Arthropoda; class Insecta; order Hymenoptera; family Scelionidae; genus Trissolcus; species Trissolcus brochymenae. The sequence continues at coordinate 8,354 of JAQQRF010000849.1, read as the reverse complement.
ACTATTCCCATGATTAGAAAGCGTGAGGGATGTGAAACACAAGATGTGCAAATGCGTTTGACGTTTCGCAGCTAAAGAAAGCAAAAAATTGCCTTTTTGAATTGCTGCAAATTAATGACTGATGGTTTTGATGTCTACCGTCGTTTAGATATTACACAGGTCACTAGCAATTTCATTATTGATGATATTTGATGATTTTCGTGGCCACTCATCTAGTATTGATGATCGTATTCTCAACTGTTACCTTTATCGTGAAGAATGATTTATGATTTAGATTTTAAAAAATAAGCAAAGAGAAGTTAAATTTTGAAACATAAAAACTTTTGTAGTTTTTAATCAGTTATATAAAAATAGAAAATGATGGTAAATGCATATTTTTTACATCTATGCAAGAAGAAAAATTTATTCAATTTCAATATATTTAAAATGGTTTCTATGTTTCGGTATAACTATTCAAATTTCGTACAAGCTCAAATAGTTCAAATGTTTGATACATTCTGGTATACCTATAAGCATATTCAATTTCGTGTTCCTATGCAATATGTTAGATTCTGATGTTCCATAATATTTAACTTTACAGTAATAATGATGAAATCGTGTCGCAATATTCAACTCTTTGGCAATTTTTGAACTTGTAGAACTTGTCAGGAGAAAACTTTCTGTAAAATATTAGGATTGATATATAAGTCAAATGTATTATAATATTATCGGCTTCACCTTGACTTGTTTCAAATGACCGATACATCGATTGTCATTTTTTATCATGAAGTTTCAAATAAAAATAAATAACAATGAAAATTCATACATTATTTTTTCACGAATTATCCATTAGATAGTGTAATTGATTTTTATCGAATTATAATACGAACTTCAACTGAAAGTCAAAATGGCCCATGATTACAACAATTTTAAAAAAATGCATTATTTCTTTCGATTAATACAGGAAAGCCGAAACCCTTGGTGAGCTGGTGGAAAGACGGGAAACTTCTTGACGACGTCATAGACAAACCTGTGATAGGCGGAGCATCGAGTAAATTCACAATGAATCATCTGTTCATCAGTAATGTCAGCCGAGCTTTGTGGGGTGCAAAACTTGAGTGCAAAGCCCAGTCAGGATCTATGGGCAAGCCTTTGGTTCAAGAAGTTCCTCTTGACATTTATTGTGAGTACCAAATTACTTAAGTAATCACTTTTGCTTGAAATTTCTCGCCGTGTAATTAACTTCCGTATGCGTGCACTTAGCACGAATAAGCGTCGCAACTTTTCTCTCCCGGACGGATAAACCGGTTTTCGTGCAAACCCCTTTCAGGTCATACCTAGCGCGTTGTTCCGTTGGAATAAAACTTACAACTCGGATTACGAGCATTCATTAATTTCTTTAAGCGAACAACATAAACTCTACACACATTACGAAACTTTTAGTAACAAATTCATAATCCTTGATTCTTTTGTTCGCTTGAAAAGAAATCTTTGTGTCGTTAGTTTTCTACGAGAATTGATTTTTCAAAAGAAAAACATCTTTGTGCCATGAAAATGAGGAGTTTGCAAAAAAAACTTGAATCGTCATCAAAAAACGCTGCGCGTTCCAGTTTTTGCTTGCAGTATTTTCTCAATACGTTTTAATGTTAAGTCGTCAGAAACTCTCAAGCTTATTAAATTAATATCCGTTTGACAATCAATACCACTGAGAATAATGCGCCATGTTATCGTTTATAAACGTAACGGTATAATTTATGCGAATCGCTTCGAAGAACGTTTGAGTCGATAAAAAACGCAAGTTATTATTGCGATTTCATTATCAGTTCAAGAGGGAATTAAAAATAATGCGCCAAGCAAGAGGAGTGTGCTTTTCTGAACCTTTATTCAATCCCAGTTCGCAGAACTGTTGCCGAACTAAAAATACGTGTCCTCAGTGGCAGTGACGAGCACATGGAACTCTTTTGATGAGATATTTTTGTCCCGTGGGATATGAGCAACAGTAAATAACCATCGTAAGAATGACGGATGCGAGACCGAAGGTAATGACAGGGTGCGCAACAACAAGATATAAACAAATAATTATTTCACGGCGGATTTAATTCATACAGAGTCTTTTTAAATGACGATCGGTAATGTTAGCAATATTTTAGTTCAAAATAAAAATTGTACATCAAAAATAACATTATTAAAAGAAATTTTAATTTCATTTTGGATTTAATTTTTCCATCTATAAAAGTTATTGCAGTATGAAAGTGATAATAAATTATATATAATATATTTCGAAGTTTTTATAAATGATTACATTTCAATTTATCTATCAAAAAATTATGTTGAAAATGGTTCATAGAAAAAAAGTTTATTCAATTTTAGTTTTTTTTCGCAAGATACCAAAGAGATAACACTTTTTCCTGGATTCTCTTGAAGATTAAGGCGAATCACTGTGGCTTGCACGTGCCGATATTTGTTTGTTTTTTCTTTTTTGTTAAAGTAATACGATTGTATGAATAAATTGATCCTTTTTGAGTTTCGGTTTGTGATTTAAAAAACAAATCCTCCATCTTAAAGAAACAAAGTGGACGCTACTTCGTATGGATGTCCAAGCAAGTTGACTCGCTGTTTCAATCTCACTAAGTAGGATTAAAGTCGTGGTGGCTCATGTTTTCGTTCTTCTTTTGCGCAAATCCGCCGCTGGTCAGCCGGGTCTTTATCTATTTATTATCCTGACGATTGTTCGCCAAGCCGATTGTGCAGGTGAAAGCCTTCGTGTTTACTTGGATTCGGTCACCTGCGCAAGTAGCGAATTGTTCACGAAACCAATGTGATTTTCGTAAAAATGTTGCTCGTCGTGAAAATTGAAATTTATGCGCATTATTTATAAATGGTTCTTGTACATTCAAATTGGATGCTACTTAAGTGTCAGTATATTTCTTGGATTTAAATTTTCAATGCAATGCTTTGTTTGCTTTTTTTGCAGACATTTGCAGCTTCTGATGGTTTTATTCCCTCTCCCTCCGTCTATGAAATAAACATTCGAAGTAATTATGAGATGATGGTCGGTGAAACAATTACCATCAGGAATTGCATCGAAAAGTGATCTGTGCTATTTTAATTCGAGAAAAAGTATCTGAACTGTACGGTCCGTTTCGAATGCGAAAACAAAGTAAACACTCGCGAGGGCAATTCAAAACTTTATGACAAAGTTCAAGTTTAATTTTTAATGGATGTATTAGTGAAATTTAATTTCCAAATGGATATGTGAAGGAGAAAACAAATTGAAAACAAATAAATCACTGAAATATATTAGCAGAGAAAAAAAATTGATCTTTCACAATCCGATGCATTTCATTTGGAATAAAATGGAACTATTCTGTTTCAAATATGGTAAGCAATTTTGGGTATTCAGTTTCTGAAATTAGTGATTAATGTCTAAATATTTGTTGCAGTAAAACCCGCAGTGATAAAGATCATCTTGACAGAGGATCAAATTCAAGCCGGCCGTCCTGTGACGGTGCGATGTGAAACTTGGGGAAGTTCGCCGGCAGCAAGAATAGTCTGGCGACTGGACGGACTTGTAATCAGAAACCCTAGCCCAATAACCACCCAGAGAAGTAATTCCACGGTCAGCAAGATAGCGTTTGTCCTCAACAAAGATGACGACGGCAAAGAGCTTACTTGCCGCGCCGAGAACCCCAGATTTCCAGGCGGAGTACTAGAGGAAACCCAAATCTTACATGTTGCCTGTAAGTTTCATAACTGTTTTGCCTCATCTCTGACTCTCGGCCTTTCACAAGCATTCACGCTGCCGACTTTCGCAACTCATAAATAAATTAAGCATAGTACGCGGTAGGTTCAAATCAACAATTGCACCAGACACTCATATATCCTTTTTGACATTTCATAACGAAATTTTGTGAACGGTATCAACAAACTGTTATATTGCAGTGGACAATTTCATGCACTTTGCAAAATTCAATTTCAAAATGAAATTTATTATTGGTTGTTTTGATACCGAAGGAAACACTCAAAGGAAACTTTATTTTTGTGCCCAATATAGATGTCACATATGAGGAATATGTAGTATGTAGAAACTAGTAGTATTTTAATATTAGTCTTTTTAGTTGTAAAATGATGATCACTGTTTTCTATGGTTAATATCTTGTAATTTTCACGTTTGTATCCTTGAATATAGTCATTTATGGTGTTATACATAAACTGTGGAAAATGTTTTGTGTATACAATTAATAAGAAGGTAAGAAAAAAAACAATCATGAAAGATTAATTTTATTGTATCACTATCTATTATGAGATGAAAACATACGAACGTTAATCGTGTTTACGTCGGAAGCAAGAGAATGCAGAAATGGTACTATAGTAACCGTGCCAACCGCAAAACGCTTCTTGGATTCTCGTGGGTTTTGGTAGGAGTCACTTCAGCGAAATACTTGACATCGTCTTCGGAAGTAACTTTACAAATTACAATTTTCGAGTGTCGGGCCTTGGAAACTAATCTGTGAGCCATCAAATTTACACTATGACCCATATTTTTGAACCTATATTACGCTATAGTTATATATATAACTATAGCGATATTCAATACCTTTATTTGGCAATCGGCAGTATACATGAAGAATGCTAATTGTGCTATTAAATATAAATTTTGAATTAAGAATCGATAATGAACTTGCTCGGTGTAAGTTGAACTGAAACTTGGGGCTCTTTCTTAATTATAAATTTTGGAAACGAGAGCACAAAAGTTTCTTCAAATGGAGAGTTTTGAACTATAGCTGTTTGTAAATTTTACTCTCTACTTGAATTTCAACGATCGACATAAAAAAATGTGTTTTTTTTTTCATCTTCATTGGGACTTTGTTAAAGATATGGGAAACAAATGTAAATTCAATTCTCACAAGTAGGAAAAGAAAGAGGAAAGTAAAAAAAATTTAGAGGAAATAAAATTATCTACAAGGTAAAAAAAATTTGGTATTCGACAATTCTCACGATGATTAACCTCTTTTACTTTCAATCAAAATCGGAAGAATGGAAAACTCGGCATTTCCTCTTCGCAAGAACGATTGTTCAAAATTTTCTTTCGTTGGCATCAGTTTTTTCGTCCGAATTGACTGACTGCCACGTTTTGCAATAACTTATTCCACTTGGCGAAATAAGCCATAATTGGTCTTATTTTAGAGCACCTTGTGTAAAAGGTCCTTCCTCGAAGGTTTAATATTGAATGAACCACCTCTTCCAAAGTCGTTGAACAAGAATGCACTCAATAACTGGGGCGGTTTCAAGATATTCGAGCTTTTGATTTTCATCGTACATTCAATAGAAAATCGATGTTACTACAGAAACATCAAAGATTTCAAGTCGTTGAGATAACCAAGAACAAACCAAACGAGGTTGCGGATGAAGTAATAGGTAGAAGGATCCAAACTCGCACGAAGTTTGTCTCAGGCCGCAAGTATAGAATGAGATCGGTCGGTTAGTTCTTCGGTTGGCTAGAAGAGATTCTGGCCCCATGCTGATCAAACTTCAGCGCACTTGTTTGCATTCTAATAGCTAGCTATTTCCTTTACAAACGAAACTCCTAACTCTTGGGGTATTGAATACCCTTTTAGCTATCATTTTTAACAGATTTACAAAATATCACAATTAGTGTTTTTGTTTGTTCGATACAATCGATACAATAGATCAAATTATCAAAGATATTATGATTAACATCTATTTGGAGAAAAAGAGTCATTTTTTTTATTTCTTTGGTTATTTCCAAGCTTTTTTCTTGTAAATGAAAATCTTGTTTGAATTAGTACTTAATGAGAGTTTAATTGCACTGCTGAAACATTTTCAAGCTTTTTACCAACGAATGCAGTTTTTTTTATATCTGCATTTCATAAGCAAAATATCTCAGCCTTTGCTATTGAAATAAGAAGCGAATTACATTTCCTATTTCTGAGTTGTTCAACGAATGTTGAATATTATTTATGGCAATAAGTATAGTTTTCGTTATCAAAGTATAATTTTACCTTTGAATCTTAACGGCGATAAAATTTAATACAAAAAAGTACTTGAATTGCTCTACTTAAAACGCTTAATTTGTTGCAGCAATTATTTGCTTTTTTTCTGAAACTCATGATAGTGTGTCTTTTTTCGACGTTTTTTTAAGTCGGTTCAATGCTATATTTGGTATTGATTCTAATAAGAATTTTATTACTTTATTATGTCTTTAAGAGGCACTATTTTAAGTATGTTCTTTAGTTTTACCGACGTTAAAAGTTCCATCGTTTTATTTTTCAAATAAAAAGTATGTGAAATAAAAATAAATTAAGTCATGTGTATTTTCCAAGATTGAATACAGTTTCGTGATTGAACAAAATACTTTGTAGTATTTATAAGTATCGTATGAGTATGTGCATTTGAAACTAAAGAAATCAATCAAAAAAGAAAGAAAATTCTCAATTTTAATTGTGAAGAAAAAACATTAGAAGTGCAGCATTTTTTATTTCTCATATCCTATCTCCATTATTATCTTCCTAATAAACAGATATAAAACACGTCAGACTAATAGTCTACTCTACTAATGCGATTCTTCAGTGAAAGTGATATTGTAGGGATGATGCAACAATTTTTTTAATTCAAGTTATTGATCAATATTTAATCGTAGAATTTTTTAATCATGAATAATTGCAATTTACTAACGACTGATTTATTAACAGAATTCTATAAATATTTGTCATATTTATTTATGAATAAAAAAAATCATCGACGTAATTCTCCGCGAATAATCGACAATCAAACTGCAAGAAGTTTATTTTAATGGAGTAAAAAATCTTGGAAACTGCAAACAAATCAAAAAGTTCGTTATGCTGTGAAATGTCACGATCGACATGATTTGACTGTTTGGAGTAACGGCAGAACATAATAGAGGCGTGCATTGGAATATGAACGGCAGCGCTGAGAAAAAAAGCTCAACATTTCTGTTAAACGGAAGGGTGTTACAAACTTAAGACTTTTTTTCTCCAAGGAAATTTCCGAAGCAGATAAAATCAGTGGAGATTCGCAATCTGAACTTTTAAGAATTCTAAATACTGAAAAGAGGGCGTCGTTTCGAGCGATCTTTCATCGATAATTCTTTGCTTCGTTACATCCTACTAGCTCTTTCTTGCGCGCCCTCCGCGTTGCCTCGTTCTTCGCGGAAACTAGGATGACACTGCTTTAATTAAGGCCGTATAACTGGGCAAATGAACGAATGGTTCTTGGCAAGATTCTCGTAAACTCGGCCGAATATATCACTGGAAGCCACCAAAGGAAAATTGTGAATTAATTTCGAACGAAGTTGCAACCAATTAATGTCACAGTTTTACTAATCGTTATTTTTATTCACCATCTGACGGTATAGCAATTTTTACGTGCAAATATAAACAATACGAATACACAATAATTGGTATAATTTTTTTAATTAAAATAGATCGTTTATTTTTGTTCTGCAATGCCAATGAGGGGTATTTGATTACCAAAATTTTTGATAGTAATTACGAATTTCATTTCAAGAATTTCGCTTTATTTATCTCATGCAAAACTGTTGCAAAGTGAATGAATTGTATCTTTGTGCAGTTTTCTTTTAACGTTTAATTAAAAATAATTAAAAAAACTGAATAATTCGAAGCAAAAGAATCTTTTTTTTAACAAACATTTTGATGGTAATATGTTGATGAGGTAATCTTATAAATAAGGTAAGGTTTAAAAGAGAGGGAATAAATATTGATCTGTTCTGTCTTCTGTGACATATGTGTATCAAACAACTTTCAGAAGATTACAACAGTATACAGCTATTGCTTTTAAACTTTTCGTGTTCAAACAAAAAGCAGTTACAATACAAAAAATAAACCAATGTGAAGAAGAATTTTAAAAGAAAAAGAGGTGAAAAAAGTCTTTGTGTCTCGAGAAAAGTCTTGTTTCGTCAATTTTCAAAATAAAATCATAAGTATGTTTTAGAAATAAAATAAACATGCGTTTCTTCAACGCAGAAAAAAATCTGTGGATCGTATCTAATAGACGTCATATTTTTCAATATATATAATACATATTACATAATATACAAGGATTTACACAATAACAGGATTTGAAATGATTTACTAACTAATAATTTGCAAAGCAGTAATTTCTTTCATCAGATGGTCACGATCTATTTAACATTTAGATTGTTTCAACGAAATATATATCGCGCAACGCGAATCTCGCATGTAATACATTTTTGTCGAGCTCATAAGTTTTATGGATTGGTATAACAATCAACAGTAGTTGTTGAAACCCCTAACTTTGCAGCATTGTAAATTAATTCATCGCTAAATAAAATATCATATTGTTTGTCTTAAATA
>JAQQRF010000848.1:0-30648 GCA_030523145.1 Trissolcus brochymenae | reverse complement strand
AACTGCTTTGTTTTGATTTGCAATTTTCAATTTCAAAACAAATGACAGCAAACAAGTAATGGTTTTGAAACCTCTATAATCATTTGAAATCTGTATGTGCCGAAAACGTAAGCCGTAAACGGTGTGCCGAACAATTCAACAATTATGATGGTCTGATTCAGCACAAGAAGATTCATACAAGTGATCAACTGTACTCTTGTAATCAGTGTCAAAAACAATTCAACCAGTTACGTTATATAAATCAGCACATTAAGATTCACACAAGTGAAAAACTGTGTTTGTACTGCACAAAAAGATTTGAAAATGTAAATACAATTACAAGTTCATATCCAAATATATTACGAAAAAGAAAAACAAAAGAATTCAATTCAAAAATAGTTTTAAATTCATATATTCGTGCTGTGTAATAATATTGATGAGTTGAATGTTCAAACTTTCTGTTCATATTTCTGAACGTATATATATTTAAGGCTGTGTATTGTTCTTAACAAATGAAATGAATGAATTTTTTTATACATTTCGTGTAATTTTATAAGAATTAACGCAAACGTTATTAATATTCGATTGAAGTTTCTGACATTGTAATATGGAACCAACAAACTTATATATAAAATGTTATTTTATTCGTATCCAAAATACGAAAAAGTATAAAATAAAAAGTATTTTCATTTTCTTCTAATATTTTTTTATAATTTTGAATGTTTTAAATCATTTCTAATTTACAGAGTTAACGTTTCAAAAGGTTTCTCTTACTAGTGTGAATTCTTATGTAAAATTTGAGTTCATCTTTCCCAGTAAAAAAATTATCACAATGTTCACATTTAATCAATATTAATAAACGCATATTGCAATGCTTACATCCGAAAAAATCAGAAAAATAAATTATTATGAATTTTTATTTTATAACGAAGTTTGTTTTGATTTTGGCCGAAAAATTGAATAAAATTTTGTAAACTTGAATAAAAATCAAATAAAAAAATCTTTTTGTGGTGTATCTCAAATTTAAAATACTTTTTGTTTAGCGGATCATTTTAGACATATTTTTAAAAAAAGGTCGAACGTTTTTGCAGTACTACCGAAATATTTTGTTAACTAGAGGATGAATTTATTCTAACATGAATTACAAATTTTTATTTCGGGTATTTTGTAAAGTAGAAAATCCGTGTTTATCAACTGTATACAGGAAATGAATGGACAAACTATATATTCATTCTGGAATTATAAAAGCAATTGGGATATAAAAGACAAGGAAAATCTCAACTTTGCTTTTCAAGGCACTCCACACACTTAATCTCCAACAATCATGCCAGCTCAAGGGATGAGCAACGTACTTTCATAAGCGTATAGTATAAACGTACGAGTTCAAAACTCTCACCAGAATAACAACATTCATTTGAACAAAATTGTGATTATTATTAAAGAAAGAAATGAAAAAAACATTTCCGAACAATTTTAAGCAGAACAAACAGATAAGCTTGGATTTCTTTATGACTTCAGAATAAGATAAGCAACAATCAACGTCATCATCTTGTCTAAACCCTTTATCCACAGAGTTTTACACTCATGAGGTATTGCATCTTTATGCATCAGAATCTGTAGAATATAACAGAATAATTTTTACTATTATTACTAGTATCGATCTCATTTTGGAACTATATCAGAATTGTTTCATATTCTTCAAAATATTTTGAGCTTTTCAAGTGGTTCGTAGCGCCTCTATCAACAATCGTCGAAATGATCGAATCCCTAGTTGCATCACGAAGCATTCAGTTCTGTGCATAGGCCGAATGAACAAGTTGTTTAGTGCCACTCAATAACGAAGAACAAAAAAGAGTAAAAGTGATAAAAAAAAGCCTTGATGAGCAAAAACATTTTCGCAGCTTAGTTTTTTTAGTGTCATAACTACTTGCATGTCAACAGCTAAACTAACTAACGGCTTTGTTTTGATATAGAAATTCAAATTTTGAAACAAACGACACCAAAAAGGTAACGCTTTTCATCATTTCTATCTATCTAATTCACCTATGTGAAACAAATAAAGTAAATACTTTATCAATAACATATGCCAACTGTTATTTATGAATTCAATTCATTTTTCTAGAAAATTGCAATGATGACTGAATAATCATCAAGGCATGAAGGTTTTGATGCACGAGAAATTTTCCCGTATCACGAAATTGCAGAAGTGATTCCACACATTGAACTAAACGCCATCGCGACATATAAACGTAAATCCTTATAAAAAGGAATGAAAAATGGAATCGACAAGTTTGAACAACGAAGCAAACGATCAGTCAGGACAAATACAACAAAACACAGAAAATACTGCAGGGGAAACAATTCAAAATAATCCTGGCCAAAGTACATCAACCAGCAATCCTCTTTCCCTGGAAGACCAATTTGATATTGCTAATATCAGTACATCAGTTAGTAATCCTGTTTACACGGGTGAACAATCCAGCACTGCCGCCCAACAAAACACAGAAGATACTATAGGAGAACCATTTTCCAGTGTTGCTACTGAACAAAGCACAGATAGTACAGGAAAAACGTATTACAGTATTGGTGACTCAAGTACGTCAACCATTAATCCTGCTGAACAAAGCACAGATAGTACAGGAAAAACGTATTACAGTATTGGTGACTCAAGTACGTCAACCATTAATCCTGTTTACACGGGCGAACCATCCAGCACTTCTGCCCAACAAAACACAGGGGGTACTACAGGAGAATCATTTCCCAGCATTACTGGCTTAAATACATCGTTCAGTATCCCTGATTATACCGGTGACCAGTTTCCTATTGCAAGCTTAAGTACACCAATCATTAACCCTGTTTACACGTGTGAACCATCCAGCACTATCACCGAACAAAACACAGAAAGGACTGCAGGAGATTCATCTTACATTATTACTGACTTAAGTACACCAACTAGTTACAGGGGTGACATGTTCAATATGGCTGGCCCAAGGACATCAACCATTAATCCTGTTCCCACCTGTGGACATATCGGAATTGCTGGCTCAAGTACATCAACTATTGATCCTGTTTTCACCTTAGGACACATTGGAATTGCTGGCCCAAGCACATCAACCATTAATCCGATTCACACGGGTGAAGAATTGCAATATCAATATTGTGACCAACATGCAGATGATGAGCCATACCCATCAACCAGTAAGGATGTTCCAAAATCGCCTACAAGTCAGCCCATTTACAAGTGTGATAATTGCGCTAAAGAATATTCATTGAAAAGTTCACTGTACAATCACAAAAGACTTAAACATCCTCTAACGCTTAAGTGTCCAGAGTGTAATGAAGAATTCCGTCACCAACGTGACCTGAATCGGCATATGGCGAAAAATCATTTAAATAGTAAACAGCATATATGTACAATATGCAAAAAATCGTTCCCCTTCAAACCGAATCTGACACAACACATGCGTACTCACGAATCTGTAAGATACTCTTGTGATCGGTGTACAAAAAGTTACAAGCAGCTAAATAATCTGAAACAGCACATGAAGATTCACATATACGAAGTAATGATCAATGGTGTAAAACACTACAAATGTAACAAATGTGACGAATTATTCAAAACTCAGCAAGATCTGATAAAGCACATACCGACTCACACGAATGGAAAACTGGTCCGATTCGTATGTGAAGTTTGTAACGATGAATTCCACGATCTAATTCAACTGAATAACCACATGCAAACTCACGAAGTGAGCGAACCTGACAATAAATGTAGATGTCATCTCTGCAGAAGAAAGTTTACGCGACAATCAAGCTTAAATCAGCATTTAAAAAAACAAGTATGTATAAAACTACTCCAATGTAGATACTGTAATGAGCGTTGCGCGACGGAGGAACGTCTAAAGGAGCACGAATGGAAACATCGCAGTGAAAAAAAGCGTGTAATTTGCGAGATATGCAGCAATGACTTTGATCGACATTCGCAGTTAGCACAGCACATTATCTTTTGTATTGGTACTCATAATATGATATCAAACCTAAGCAGTACTTCTTATCAAAATTTACTACTTGAATCTCCAGCTTCAGTCGATATTTCAACCTTACTCAATTCTCCAGCTCCAAGAAATAGTCAAACAAATAGTCCAACCAATAGTCCAAGCAATAATCCAAGCAATAATCCAAGCAATAGTACAAGAATTAGTCCAACCAATAATCCAACAAATAGCCCAACAAATAATCCAACAAATAATCCAACAAATAGTCCAACAAATAGTCCAACAAATAGTCCAAGCAATATTCAAAGAAATAGTACAATAATTAGTCCCACCAATAATCCAACAAATATTCCAACAAATAGTCCAACAAATAGTCCAACAAATAGTTCAAGAAATAGTCCAAGCAATATTCCAAGCAATAGTACAAGAATTGGTCCCACCAATAATCCAAAAAATAGTCCAACAAATAGTCCAAGCAATAGTCCAAGCAAAAGTCCAAGAAAAAGGCTAACAATTAGTCCAGTTTATCAAGATTTACTAATTGAATCTCCAGCTTCAGTCGATATTTCAACCTTACTTAATTCTCCAGCTCCAAGAAATAGTCAAACAAATAGTCCAAGAAATAGTCCAACAAATAATCCAAGCAATAATCCAAGCAATAGTACAAGAATTAGTCCAAGAAATAGTCCAAGAAATAATCCAAGCAATAGTACAAGAATTAGTCCCACCAATAATCCAACTAATAGTCCAACAAATAGTCCAACAAATAGTCCAAGCAATAGTCCAAGAAATAGTCTAAGAATTAGTCCAAGAAAAAGGCTAAGAATTAGTCCAGTTTATCAAGATTTACTACTTGAATCTCCAGCTTCAGTCGATATTTCAACCTTACTTAATTCTCCATCTCCAAGAATTAGTCCAAGCAATAATCCAAGCAATAATCCAAGTAATAGTACAAGAATTAGTCCCACCAATAATCCAACAAATAGTCCAAGAAATAGTCCAAGCAATAATCCAAGCAATAGTCCAAGAAATAGTCTAAGAATTAGTCCAGTTTATCAAGATTTACTACTTGAATCTCCAGCTTCAGTCGATATTTCAACCTTACTTAATTCTCCATCTCCAAGAAATAGTCCAAGAGATAATCCTTAGTTTGTATTGCTCAAACAAGGTTTAAAACAGATTAGAAGTTCATGTTCAAAAATATTATGACAACGAAAAGCGAAAGGTTTCAGTTTAAAAATGTAGATCTAAATTCATTTGTTCGTACTGCGCGACTGCTTTTAACAATATTGACGAGTTGAATGTTCACTTTCGTGAAGAATATTATGTTTTATAAACATATATATTGGTAAACATATATGTATATCGAGTTATTTATCGTTCTTATCAAATTATGACGAAATTGATAAGCAACATTTTTTTATACATTTAGTGTAATTCTATAAGAATTAGCGCAAACATTAATTATATTAAATTGAAGTTTCGAACATTGTAAAAATGGAAAAGACAAACCTGTAAATAAAATATTATGTTATTTTATTCATATCTACAATGATGTTCTCTCATTTTTTAAAATAATACATAACACATTATGATACATTCTGAAAGAGTATTTTAATTCAGAAATGCATTTTTATCGAAAAACATTTTTAACTAATTTCTTTGTTTTGCAAACGAAATGCGAAAACAATCAACTCACGCGGTAAAGATTGTGTGACAGCAAGTTATAAACGGTAATCTACTTTGCCGACTCAACCGGTAAAATTCAGTTTAGCATTGAAATTTTATTTTAAAGATTAAATAAAAAACGATTTATCAATCATTATTCATTCAAACAAAATGTAAACAATAAATAACAATCAACAATAAAAAAAATGTTTGATTATTAGAAAATCAAAAGCAATATTGTTTGATCGTTGTTAAATAACAAAGATCATATAAATGATTTGATTTTAAATTTCTAATATTTGTTATTTGTTTTTAATTTTTTATTCAAGTCGTTTCTTTATTCATACATTTATTTTGTTTACATTCGTTTTCCACGAATTGTCGATAATTGTGAGTCACCACTGCAGTTTTATGCAGTTGTGTCAGTTTTATGTTGATACCTTAACCTCGAAATCACAAGTTGTCATCCCTTTTTTAACCTCCAAATCATTCCACTGACGAGTGACTGTTTTGACCAAACAATCAACGTCAAACATTTTTGTTTTTTAATAACAATAACAAAGTCAACAATCTCAAAACGAAGATGACATCGCAAGCGGGTGGCATTCTGGAAGGCTTCATCTGCCCAGCTTGTATGATTGATTTCAATTCACCTACCCAATTAACGAAACACTTTGAAGAATCACATAATGAAGATCCTGAAATATTGAAATCTCTCAAAGGTTTGTGTGCTGGCATATTGTTAAAATTTTAATGAGTTACAAATTTTTTCATTTCATTTTTTCATAATTATTTCTTGTTTGTTTTATTTTGTAGTTATTTTATTATTTTTTATTTCAGATTTATTTGGCAAAGCGAAGAAAAAAATTCTGAAACAAGACGAATTGTATCTCAATCCCGTAGTTTCCAAAAATGGAAAGAAAAATGATTCATTTGAAGGACAGAATCAGGAAATAGGTATTGTTACGTTCTTTAGTATTGTTGGAAAATGAATGTATATCATTGCTTTCTTTTTCAGATTTATTTATTTTTTTTTTGTAATTGCATTAATATTAATTGTTTTAGGACTTACAAGATCACATACAAGTTTTTTCAAAGAAATCCGTGATAAAAGATTAGAGCGATACTCATCAGAGACTAACAAACTACTTATAAGGTTGGACAAATTATTAAATAATCTGCCATCTGATCCAATTGAAAGAAAAGGTAACAGAGGAAAAAACAGAGGAAGAATAATCATTGTATTATTTGTTAAAAAAAATAATAAATTTGTCTTTTGATTTTCTGATTTCGTTTTTCTTTTCAGCACACGAGCAAACGATAGTTCCGTGGATAAACGAAAAAGACGTGAAACTGTGTCCAAGCTGTGCGAAAAGTTTTCATTTAGCTAGAAGAAAGCACCATTGTAGATTGTGTGGGGCCATTATGTGTCAAGCTTGTACAATGTTGTTGTCAATCCTTGATGCTAGTAAGATATTTGTATTCAGTCCTTTTCAATCAGACGTTAAGATTCAAACTGTTGAAGATCGAAATCACAAAGAAATTTTAACACAAATGAAAATAGAATCAAAACAAACAAGAATAAAATATATGAAAATAAATTCTGATGGAAGTAATAGAATAATTAAAACAATGATTTGCAGAAAAAATGACAAGCCCAGCTCCAATTCAAGATGACCTGATGCTCTCTCCATCAGAGGAGTCGCGGACATACCCAGGTCGTCTGATCCAAGCCGGAATTGGAATCACAAAACTCGTCCGGTCGCCATCAAGCGGCAGCCTCAACAGTGTTATTTCTATGATCAGCGACCCCAATAACGTGGACCAGAACTTCAAACTCTGCCATCACTGCTACAACCTTCTAGATGCCCGTGAGAAACTAAAGGCTCGACTTTTCGAAAAACCAATAGTCTATGAGATCTACGAAAAAATGCGAGCCCAAATTGACGAGGCTAACCGGTATATTGAGATGTACAACAAGATGTGGCTCTCAATCGGGTAACAACATTATCTTCAACTATTTTTTGTTTATCGAAAACTAGACAAACAAAAATTGTATCATTTTTTGTCAATTTCAGGGAAGGAGAAACAACATATGATCTAAGAGACGCCCAGTTGTTACGAGTAAAGATCGCGAAGATTGGTGACCACATTGACACTGCCAGCAAACGAATTGTAAGTCTGGGTCCGCTGGACGACGTGGAATGTCAAAGATCTGAGACAAGACTTTACAAGATGGTCCGAACAGCGGCCAAACTTTTTCTCAAGGAGCATCTGTCGACGATTCCCAACGTTCCCACAGAGGAGGAATACGCTATGCTGCAGGAGATGCGAGAAAAACGGATCCAGGACAAAATTGCCAACATTAAGTTTTCTGAGATGGAAGAACAGAAGGAGAGACTCAAACAACAACAAACTTCCACGTCGAACCAAGTGTGTAACGTTTTTGTTTTCCTTATTATGAAATACTGTTATTTATATAATTGTTCAAAATGTAACATGAAAAATTGAAAATTTGCAGATTGTTTTGGATCAGCAACAGGGATGGAGTGCTTCTAGTCCAAATTTTGTTTCTCAGACTGATGATGACCCTATTTTGGAGCAGATGAATATTCTGCGCGAGTATATCAAACAAGCCAAAGAAGATTGTAAATTCGACGAGGCGGCTATTTTGGAAAAAAACTTGAACGAACTTTATGAAGCTAGTTTGCAACAGACTAATGAGACTGTTATTTAACGACAAGTTTTTGGATTGTGAATACGAATTCAGTTGAAATCGAATACAAAATATTTAATTCGAATTGATTATTTGTTCAAATTATTAAGAGTAGTTGTTAATTTTTTTTCTCAACAAAGTTATTTAAAAAATATTTATTTAAAAATTTATTTTGAAATTCAACTTTGAATCCTCAACTGTTTTCTTGTTACGTGTGATAGAACACTATTTTAAAATACAAATAGATATTTGTAAGAAATATTTGCACATTCTGCTTTCAGAACTGAATTTATTTTATAAATTAGTTGCTAAAGCTTTTATTATTAATTGATTCATAAATTAATTAAGCACGAAATAATATTTAAAATATTAAAAGAAAGTCTTCGCATGACTAATGAATAGAAAAATATCAATTTTGATACAATACAAAGTTTGTTACGAAATAAACATCTTTGAATGAATTTCAAACTGCATTTCCTTATATGAAACTCTCCAAGTATGTTTTGAAGTTAAACCAAGTTATACACCGGCTTATCATCAGAATTACAAATAACGCTTATACAACAAATTGATTGCCGTTTGTCATTCGGAACGATTAAAACACAATGCAATTATTGACCATTCTGATTTGATATCGATGAGAACGAATACGGAATTACACGTTAAAGGGGGGTCTTGTGCAAGTGTGTCTTAAAAATAAAACACCGTCCTTGGATTGTTCAACCATTTACATAATTTTGTGTCACATTTTCAATACAATTTCAATGATTCTACGTGAGTCGAGTTTATATTTTTGAAATACCTAATTTATCATTATAACAACAAATGAAAAAGTGAAACAAAATAAACAAAATGTAAATGAACATTTGTAGAAAAGCAATTAGAAAGATGTAAGTAATAAAAAAGAAAGGTGATGAATAACAATAAATAAGATCTAAGAATATCATCAGAGGAGGGAAGGTCTGTTCTGATTGTTATAAATAATGAAATGTTCGCCGAATTAAAAACTTGACATATTCGTTACATCGACGAGACTTATACCAGGTGGGTGGGAATAAATAATTAATGGTAATGCTAAGCCTGGAGGAGAACTTTTTATAAAGTCACGCGCGGCTATGACGCGCATTAAATTCAGCGGCAATAAACGAACGTCTCGCGGCAAGTTGAATGAAATGGGCGGCCTATGACAATCTCCAAGATCGGCCCTCTCGCACATGAGTCGCGTTTTCATTATAACCTTGTCAGTTGGCGCGAACGCACCTCTCGCGAATTTCGTCGTGCTAAACATTAGCTTCATTTTAACTGCGCGCTCTGCATCATTAATGCATGCAACTGCGATCGATTGGTCGTGACAAACGCGGCGCGTTATTTGTCAAACGGTCTCGCGTGTGCATTTCGGTAGCACCCCGCTGTTCGGGGTTGTTTTTGCTTTGTTTTTGTTTTTCTTTCCTTTTTTTCTCGTGTCGTGCAATTGTGAGATGCTGACGAGCTGGCGAGATGCGCGCAATAGTATAACCAATTCTCAGAACCCACCGATAACCGGTGAGATACATTCTTTTGTCAACCAAATAATTTCGTCCGAGTTTTTGTACACATTTTCATCGGTTCTCATGCTCTCGTGTGCGTGTCCTACCTCGCCACGTATTTTTAGAACTTTTATTTTAGGTTAGGGTCGATTTTGCAAACACATCGATTATTTTGACACACAACAAAACTCCTCCAATTTTCTAGTAGTTCTACATGTGTTTTCAAGTACACACGTACTTTCCACTTTTTGTTTCCTTTTTTTTCTTACATTCTTCGCTTTTTGCCATCCATATTTACAAGTTGAATTATTATTATTATTTTTTTTTTTTTAAATATTTTTTGTTACTTTCATTGTCAGGTATTATTAGAATTTATAAACTGAAAATTCATTTTGTATGTTATTTTGATTTTGTTGTATTTTTCTATTTGTTTTGTTTTTGTTTGGCTTTCGTTTTTTATTTTCATTTTTTTTTAGTTTTCATTTGTTAACAAATTTTTTAATTAAAAAATTTCACTATTTGTTTAACAAATTAGAAATATTTTTGTGCAATTTTTTTTATTTTTCCACATAAATTTCAGAATAATAATAATAAATAATAATAGAAAATTATATAAGAGTTTCTGACGAAGTAACAAATTTATGATTTTGCACAACCTTTCATTCATTCATTAAGATCATTATTCGAGATAGACTGTTGATAAATTGTATAATCTGAGGCAACTGTGCTATATTTTGTCAATCTTTTAAGTCCATCCAAAGTTAAGATGTTCTAAAAAGTAAATATCGACTCCGCGAATTTAACCCGGTCTAGTTCAAAAATTTATTATTAGTTCAATTTTTTTTAAGAAAACGAAAAATAATAAATATAAAAAAATTTCATGTTTGCTTTTAAAAATGTAAACAAACAATTTAAAAAAAAAACATTTATATTTGAATTTTGAATCGTTTATCAAAATTTGTTCAATTGTTTATTTTATAAGACAACTAAAAAAACAAAATTTTTGTTTAAATTTTAAAATTTATTACAGAAAAAATATATTTATGTTTTAATTTTAAAAATGTTGAACTTTTTTTATTTAAGAAAGAAATAAATCAAAACAATTATTGTTATTTACATTTTGAGTTGTTTAAAAAAATTTTTGATAACTTGCTCAAATGAATGAAAACAAAAATAGATATAATTTCGAAGAATTATACGAAATGATGGGAAAAATCGCAAGATAAGAAAATTTGAATTATTAACATCAGGATAAGACTTTTATTGCGCTACGTTTATTATATCGATCTCTGCGATCAATTTATTATTTTCTGCATGTTAACATGTTAGTAGGTGTGTGATCATACAAGTCAAGATAGAGTGTTAGTCACGGTAAGTAATTAAGTAGGTGACTTTTCTGTAAGAGATAGACACAGACCTAAAAAAAGTTTATGAGAGAGAGCTTTTACAGCGAAGTTATTATACCAGGGATGAAAGAAAAAACTGTAATTCAGCTGGCCAATAAAATTTGTTCCAAATCAAAAAAGAAAAGGTTATTCAACATTCATTTTTCACCTTGGAAAAATTTGAGATTGGAAAATTTAAATAGAGATGGGAAATGTTTCAAGTTCACAAAATCGATTTTTTTTGTTGATTTGTAAAAAAAGCTTTCACGAAATATGGTGTCATACCATTTGTTTTCAGCCGCACCCAAAAGTACATAAACTTGTATCACTCTATGACTAACCGTAACGTAATATTTGTCCTATCCTTTGACTTTGAATGACTTTTCAAACATCAAAAAAAATTAACTACAGCTGGGTTTCAAATAGCCCGGTCATTTTGACACTTGTCATTTGACCATTTTTACTTTACATTTTCCACCCGAAAGAATTCTAAAATTGTTAAAAAATTAATTTTTTTTTATTGTTTCAAATTAATTTTACTTTTGTATAAATATATTACTGAATTTATGAATAATGTATTTGTTGTGTTCATTTTCAATTTTTCTTAATATTGATAATTGTAACAGTTCATTGACTCTAAAAGCTATTAAAATGCTTTTTTTACACTTTGCAATTACGTTAACCTAGTTTTAAAGGGCGTGCTTTTGTAGGAATTGACATTTTAAAATTATAACCGACAATCAGCATGGTGTCATACTAGTTTTAGTCATCACAACTCTTACAATAACTAAGATAATTTTTAACATAGATAAAATAATTTCAATTGATAAAAACTAAAATTAATCATTTATTTCATAAGTCACACTTAAAAGATGATTCATAATATTTTCACGAAGATACATAACTTTTTCAATTTTCAATTTCCTATATATTTATAATATAATGATTAATTATTTTTTACTTTTGTTTAGTTTTTATAAACCATTTTTTAATTGCGTGTAATTCAATTACATGAATTAAATAATTGTACAACAAAAGTATTGAAAAAAGTTTAAAAAAATCATAACAAAATAAATAAATAAAAATTTTTTATTTTTAAATTTCGAAGAAACTGATTATTAAACATATCAGAAAGGGGGAAAAGGTGTGATGAACATTCATGACGAGTCATTTCGAATTTAGGGAAAGAACATAAAGGGTGGTAAAATGAAGAAGAAACAGATAGGTCATATAAATGAGAATATACCTATAAAGAGGGAGGAGACTCTGATAGGCGATGGCCTTTATTTTCAACTTTCGGTAGTTTTCTTCGCGCCGTCTTACCTGTCAGCCGAAAGCGTGTTTCAATCATGCTATTCCACTTGATTTAGTTCAAATGTACAAAGATTATTGAATTATGCACATCCTTCTCTTTTTACAAGTGTGTCAACTCTGTGTTTGGTTTATTAATTAACACCGTTAAACTTTACCGCTCTGCATTCTTTTTTTCGATTTCATCTTTCTTGTAAGTTTCAAAACTCATGAATATATTTTTGAAGACAACTTTTTTAATTGAATAATATTAAATATTCAATACTTAAAGTATTATTATTTAATGAAAAAGAAATTGAAAATTATTATCATTTTACTATTAATTTTTTTTTTATTGAAAATTAATAAAACTGAAACAAGCAGTAAAAGTAAACAAACTAATTGTTGTTGTTTTTCTTTTTCTTTGTTTACATGTTGTTACTTTTTTTGAATTTAAAATTGCTTATTTTAAAAACATTTTGTGACCAATATTATTCGCGAAAAATTTTCATTTTCGTCTACTTCCAAGACCATTTGAAAATACACTTCTGTTTACATTTCGTTGAGCAGTTTATGTGTTCATGAAACATTTTTATTACACCTATATAAGTGTATTGTTATACAGTATATGTTTTTAGGATCAATAATTTTCATCAATCCTGCCACATCTGTGCTATTTTTTTGTATCCGTGATTTTTATGTCGTTTTGCTGATTTATTCAAACATTCGGTCGTAAAAAGAGAAATTCATATGCTAGCAAACTGTCAACGCGAATTTCCAAGCTTTAAAACGGTAGATTACATTTCAACAACCGAAATAAATTGATTTACAAAACATTAATTAACAATTGGAAAAAAATATGTTCCTTATTCTAAACTCGAATTATTCAAATTTTAGGTTAATTTGTTATATTTTTATTAATTGTTTGTTTAAATGTTGAGTTTTTTTAACAATTTAATTTTTGCGCACAAAAAAATAATTAAATATTATTATACTTTCTTTTGAATTTTTATGATAAAGAATGACACCGCATTCGAAAACTTTCAACAATTTTCAAAAATATATAACAAGTTTCAATTTGCGAAAAGAAAATATAATTTAAGATGGCGCTGATGCGATCACAAAATGGCGCCGATTAGAATTTGATATTCTTGAGGTTAAATCATATTTAAAAAACTGTATGACATTTGTATTAATTGTTCTTCTACTACTACGTGTTAATACCGTCGTTTTTCAACTGATATTTTTTGAAAATTGTACGAACAAGAGAAATCTAATCTATTTTTCTATTTTAGCTGCGGTTGTTTTGTTATAAATTAATTATACAGCATATGATGACTATCATTAAAATTCAAACATTGCCCGATAATGATAATGATCGGAATAGATTTCAGCGCGCTGGTAACGAACAAAGTTAATATTAATTTTAAAACATCGATACGTATCACGCACACGTTATTGCATTCAGATCCTCCAAGTTTTACACGATCAGTCGTCATAAAGTCAGTGAAACTGCAACACCAACACGTTCTCTCTCATAACTTTTTTTTCTTTCGTGACACATTTTCTATATGCAAAGTGAAAATGTTAAAACTTGCTATACAACTAAACCATTCAAAATATCTTAACAGTTTTCCAAAATACAATTACTTAATGATCATTCATAAATAATTATCAAAAAATGTGATTCTAAAAATATTCAAGAGATAATTTATTCTTATCTTTAGTTGATGACAAATATTTAGAAAAAAAGTGTGTATGGTTTTTTTTCTAATTTGTTCGTTTTTAATTTGAAATTTTGTCATTCTGTAATGTTCTTTTATTGGAAAATTGAAGTGTTAAATTGAGAAAATGAGTTTGTACATGTTGAGATAGATATTTTTTTAACTTTTTGATGATATAAAGTCGGAAAAATTGTAACGCTTACGATAGATATGTTATGGAATGTTGATAAGTGATCTATCAGAAAGATATTATAGCACAAAAAGTGCCTCGAATCAAACGGTTGACTGTAGTAAGTAATTTTATTTCAAACATAAATTTGTTGTTATTTTGATAAAATTATAACTTTCTGTTAACATAAATGTCTACGAAAACAAAATTACAGTATTATAAAAAATAATCATTCGTGCAATCATGAGGGTGCTGAGTAATAATAAATTTTTCATTTTTTATAGTTGGAAATACTATGGTTGAGTTTCAATAATTTCATGCAAAGAAAATTAATAAAAAAATAAATATTAAATTTTAATGTATTAAAATATTTAGCTCTTGTTTAAAGCGTTGCAAATAAAGAGATAGACGATGTTTATAAAAGATAAGTATTGTTGGATACAATATACCAAATAGTTCCAAGTAATTTTTGTTGCTAGTAAATCTTGTTTATTATATTTCATTTTATTTTTGATGAAAATGTAGACGAACCAAAATTACAAATTAAAAAGAAAATCCACAACATAAACAAATAAATTGTTCAAATTAAAAAAATGCAGTAATTTTAGGGCTAGTATAGCTTTTTAAGAATATAATATATCTTGAAGATTAACCAAAACAATATCAAAAAATAATTTTAAAAAATTGTATTTTCATTTTCAAAATTAAATTTTGTTTAAATATAGACTAAAACGTATTTAATTTAAAAAAAAAGAAAAATAAATAAGAATTTATAGTAAAAAAATATATTTCAGGCCCCGGCTCAAAAGATGCAATCATCGTCCAGGGGGAATCCCCAGGATGGATCAAGCCCTGGCCGGACTCAGGCTTTTGCTCCTCCGGATTTGGCCTCGATTCCTCACATGGACGACACTTCGCTTACATCGAACGAGATCCATAACGATGTTCAACAAAATCCAACTACCGCCAATAGTGATCAAGAGCCGGGGCCTTATATTGTTGGCAGTCTAATCGACCTGGCACAGGTCGATAATGTTGACAACATTGAATTCCACATGAGGTCTTCTTCTGTGCGACGCAGTCGGTTGAAAAATCGCGAAAATATTGAACTTCAGGGAGCCGATAGTGATGAAACATCAAGTCAACGTATGTATTTGTTTATCAGTATCAGCAAAAATTGAAAAATGAAACAAAACAAATAAAACAAAATTGAAACAAAAACAGAAGAAGGAATATCAAAAACATAAACAAAACAAATACACCAACCAAGACATACGAATAAAGAAAAAACAACGAATAGCGAATTTGAATAACATAACAAAATGTAAAAAAATATTTATAATGCAAATAACACTATAAAACAACGAAAGTGAAAGGAATTAACAAAATAATAATAATAACAAACAAAATAACATTGAATCCAAGAAGCAACAAAAAGCATTGTTTAATTAAAAAAAAAGAAATATATATTCAAAAAAAATGAAGAACAAGTTAAAAGAAAGAAACATATACTAAAAAAGAAAAACCAAAATCAAATTTAAAAAATTAATACAAAAGAAATTTAATAGAGAAAAAAAGCAAAGGATACATTTTAAAAGCGAATTTTCATAAAAAAATGTAGTTGAATGTTGGATGAACAAAATCCATCGATAATAAATTGCTGGATTTAGTATTAACATTGTATAAGTAGAAGTCTTGAATACAACAGAACTTGTACCGATAATCTATTTCTTCAACTTAATTGAATTATACAACTATAACAAACCAATTTTCTTTTACTACTTCTCGTCAATTATTCAATCAGACTCAATTTACTATTACAGAAAAGGACGAAAAACTTTTCGCTTCGTTTCTTACAAAAAATTGTTATATATAAAATTCACAATTTAATTTAATGATCAAACTTAGTCTTAGTTTTCTTTTGTTAAAACAAATCTGACCCATTAGTGAAGAGTTTTCGATCGGTAAAAAAAAGTTTCAAATTTTACCGCCTTTTTTTGGCGGTAAAATTTAAAACTTTAGATTTTAATTTAGATTTGCGAAAACAAAAACAAAACGTAATTTGTTTATTATAAAAATAAACATACACTGAACGATTTAAAAAATACAAAAACGAAATGAACAAATGTCGACCGGTGTGAATTTGCAGTTTACTCTGACCAATCAGCGCTTCCCGAATTTGCTATAAATTTGAATTAATTTAATAAATTGAATTAATCATGAAAACAAATCGAACAATTAATCAACAAAAATCAAAAAACAAAATTAATTTCATAGAAGTCCATTACAATCTTCGCAATAAATAAAAATATAAAAAAAGTAGATATGGAAAAAAAAGTTAAGAAAATGGATTGTTATTGGTTTGAGAGTCGACATAAAAATCGATGAAAGCTCGTTAGTAAATATGACGTGTGGCGCTACCGGTCTGTCGTTCATTTTGGACGCGAACGATGCGTTCTATGAGAATCTCGAGCTCACGAATATTAAACGCAGTTGAGAGAAACGCAGTTGCGCCCTGAGTTGAGTATCAGTGAGATTCGGGCGTCTGCTACGGCTCATTAACATTCGCGTGCCACGCAGAGTTTCGTTGCGACCTTGTGCAAGCGAACACATAATCAGGTTTCTCTTATTATCGCCAGTTGACGGCTCGCGGTGTCATTGTTATTGTTCGCTGTATGATGACGTTTCTGTCAGTGCAATTGATGTTATTGTCGTCGGGATTCTGCGCAGACCGGACGGGGTTCTTCACGCACCAATCGACAACGCCCGATAACCACGTCTTACATTGAAAACAGGTGTCAGACGCGATGACAGACGAATCCTACCTTATGATTTTATCATTTTTTATTTCTTTTTCCTTTCTTCATTATTCAATTTTGTTTTAGAATCTATAAATTTTGACATCATTTTTCAAATTGCAATAAAAAAAATTTATGTAATAAATATGCAAATGTAACATCTCAATATTTTTAATATTGTTTTTAATGATGATAGAATTTTAATTGAAAGAGTATAGAAATGATTATTATTTTTTTTATGGTTGTTGACAGTTTTTGCAAAAAGTGTGTCTGTCACGTGTCATAACAACTTTGACACCTTCTTTATTGACAGGACTGAAATATGTTATGATTACGCTTATCAATGACTTGGTGCAGTTGAACGAAATCTGATACAAGCAAAACATCATGGAATTATCAACTCGAAAAGTAACACAGTGGTTCAATGAACAGAGATCGCGGGTTTATATTTATCTGCGAGCGCATAGTAAGTTTCAAAATAAACAAAAAACCAAAAAATAAATTTAGAAAAAATAGTAACAATCAAAGTAAAACAGAAACTTCAATAAAAGTTATTCAATTGAATTGAAGATAACAAAATCGAACAATTTGTCAAGATCGTATAACAATTTTGAAATAATTAAATTTCAAAATCTTTAATGTTATAAAATAATTGTAAGAATGTGTGAATTACAAAAATATAGTGTAACAAATGTTGTTGCAAAAATGGCACTATTCTTTTTTGCTAAAAATATACAAAAAATTGTGCAGGATTGCAATTGAATTTAGGATCCAACAGGTATCGCGAATCATTGATGTTAATTAATTAATGTGTGACACATATTGTGACATAAGGTCGATTCGAGGTCATTGTCAGACTTATCAGTATCACCAATCAACAAGCTCCATTTCAAGATTACACCAATGTTTTTGCACCTAATCAATTTTATGCGACATTTTTTCATTTGAATTGTTTATTTGCGTTTTGTAATAGCGAATTTTCCTGCTACTCTGATTTTAATATTTATTTTCTATTTTTTGATTCAATAGATAAATACTACTGTTCCCATTTTTACTCTCATCAAATATTGAAATTAAACTTTTTATTTTGATATTTCACTGGAACTATTAATTATTAATTTTTTTTTCTAATCATAAAAATCGTTTAAAACAGTCAGCCACATTCAAAGGATCATACATGCAAACAAAAAGGAAATGAAAAAAAAAAATAATAAAAGAAAAGTTTCATTTAAAGGACAGGTAAAAATAAACGAGAAAAAAATAAACATGAAGCAATCTAATTGATAATTGAAAAAAAATGTATCAACTTTTTTACTATAAATACTAGGTAGTAATTATTAGTTAGTTAAGAACTAAAAATTCGTTTTTAGTTATTGATTAAAATTTACTGTTGACTAGTTAGAAATTAGTAGTTACTTATTTCAAGTTCTTAATTACTGGTTTCTAATAATTAGTAACTGAAAATTAGTTACTGAGATTACTATCAAATAAAAGTTTTAGATTCAAAAAATTGAACTTAAATGGAAACATGGACACAGAGTAAATGATTTAAATTGGACTTGTTTCAGGGGGAGGCCGTCGAGCAGACAGAAGTTCACAATCAGAGACGACACTCAACCCTCCGGACAATGAGAGAGTGGTGTTCGTAAACGCGCCGCACCAGCCAGCAAAGTACAAAAACAACCACATCACCACCGCAAAATACTCACTTCTTTCGTTCATTCCGTCGTTTCTGTTCGAACAGTTTCGACGATATAGCAATTGTTTCTTTCTGTTCATCGCACTTATGCAGGTACCAATTCAATTTTATATCATATTGTAATTCATCGTGCAATCCCATTTTCCTTATTTACACTGATATTTAAATTTTTTTATTCGTTTCCAGCAAATACCTGAAGTCTCCCCTACTGGTCGTTACACAACATTAGTGCCACTTATATTCATTTTGAGTGTATCAGCTCTTAAAGAAATCGTAGAAGATGTTGTAAGTATCATGTTCCTCTTTTTTTTTACATCAACAAAATTTAAAATATTAATTTCTTAGAATGCAAAAATAATTTTTAGATAAAAAAAGCTATTAATTTACAATCAATCATTAATTTATTTTATTAATTACATTGCAGAAAAGACACAGAGCTGATGACGAGATAAATATGAGAGAAGTCGAAGTGCTCCGAGATGGAAAATGGCAGTGGGTACAGTGGCGTTTTGTAGCAGTAGGGGATGTTGTCAAAGTAAAAAAACCTTTCTTACACCGTTTTTAAAATTTCTTTCTGAAAAGAATATTGTTCAAAACAATGTTATTAAAAATGAATTGTTCGCCAATAGGTTCATAACAACAACTTCTTCCCTGCGGATCTCATTTTGTTATCATCATCGGAGCCGCAGGGGATGTCTTTCATAGAAACAGCGAATTTAGACGGTGAGACGAACCTGAAAATTCGTCAAGCTCTTCCAGATACTGCGGGCTTTTTGGAAACCGCCGAACTAGTCAACTTTTGCGCAAATATACAATGCGAGGCGCCCAACAAACATTTGTATGAATTCAAAGGCGTCCTGAGACAGACGAACAAACCGTAAGATTGTTTGCTTTGTATCAACAAAATTGTTTTGCAACTTTAAACATGTTGATTTTTGATTCAAATCATATAATTAAAATTTTAAATTATGTTTAAAATTGAAGTTAATATTGTTGTATAAAACAAGAAATGGTTTTGTTGAACTGTAGGAGCGTAGCAATTGGTCCGGACCAGTTATTATTACGCGGTGCAATGTTGAGGAACACAAAATGGGCATTTGGAGTGGTGATTTACACCGGCCATGACACAAAATTGATGCAAAATAACACGGCAACGGCCCCATTGAAAAGATCCACCTTGGACAGATTGACAAACACTCAGATACTCATGCTCTTTTTTATACTCCTCGTTCTGTGTCTTATCTCAGCGATCTTCAATGTCTTGTGGACCAGTGCAAATCAGACGCGTCATTGGTACCTTGGTTTGGAGGGTGAGAACAAATATCATAGCTGGATATTATTAGTAGCAAAAAAAACTAAAAAAGGTTCCTTATCAGAAAATATTCATTATTTATAAATCATTACTTAGTAATTAATAAATAATAATTATAAGTTCATCCATTATAATTGCTAGTTACTGGTTACTAGTTTTTAACTGGTGGTTACTGATTACTAATTATTAATTACTAGTTTATATAGAAGTCAATAGTTCGAATTTCATAGTTTTGAATTCATTCCAGATGGACTGACCAAGAAGTTTGCATTCAACTTGCTAACGTTCATCATTCTTTTCAACAATTTGATCCCGATCTCGCTGCAGGTAACATTGGAAGTGGTGCGATTTGTTCAGGCCACGTTTATAAACATGGACATCGAAATGTACCATGCAGAAAGCAACACCCCTGCGATGGCCCGAACGAGCAACCTCAACGAGGAGCTTGGCATGGTTAATTACGTCTTTACGGATAAGACGGGCACGCTGACGAGGAACGTGATGGAATTCAAACAGTGCTCCGTCGCCGGCAAAATATACGAGTACGTTCAATTAATTTTAACATCAATTTTAAGTTAATTGAGTCAATTATTCAAATATGAACGAAACTAACTTTTTGTTTGATTATTTTTAGTATGCCAAAAGCTATTGAAACAGGCTCGTTACAAACGACAACAGTTCGTAACGAGCTAGTCCAGGACATTGAAGACGGCCGCGCTTGCGAGGGAAACTCTCAAACATTCGACAGCAAAAAGGCCAAACAGGCCGAAGTGATCAACGAGTTTATGATCATGTTGTCCGTTTGTCACACAGTCATTCCTGAGAAAGTTGATGGCAACATCATCTATCACGCAGCATCACCAGGTCAATAAAATATTTGAAATATTCAATCATCTACAAGATAGTATTTTATAATTATTAGCTTCATAATTACTATAATTAACATTAATGGGGATAACTTTTAGATGAACGGGCACTCGTTGACGGTGCAAAAGGATTCGGTTACGTGGTAGACTCGCGTACCCCTGCCTACGTGGAGATTATCGCGTTGGGAGAGAGACAGAGGTACGAGATCCTCCATGTCATCGAGTTCACCTCAGCACGAAAAAGGATGTCCGTGTTAGTGAGAACTCCGGAAGGAAAACTCAAGATCTTCTGCAAAGGGGCGGATTCGGTCATCTTTGACAGGCTGGCAAAAAATGTGCAAGAACAAGAGAATGTCGACGATCAGGACGATTTTGGGAACATCACCCTGCAACATCTCGAAACTTTTGCCTCAGAGGGTTTAAGAACTCTTTGTTTCGCTGTGGCTAACATCTCTGAGAGTCGTTATAATGTAATTTTTTTTAATGAACTGTTCGAAAAACAAGTTAAATCGTACATTGTTGTTTATTACAAATGTTCCTTTTTATATTAATTTACAGGAATGGCGAGAAAGTTATGAAAAAGCACTGAACAGTTTAACGAATAAGGAAAGCGAGATGGAACAAGTGACAAATTCAATAGAGAACAATCTAACATTGTTGGGAGCCACTGCTATTGAAGACCAACTTCAAGAAGATGTGAGGACTGGTCAAATATTTAAAAAATATTTGATACAATTTGAATTAATGTTAATTTGTATCTTTTTGTCTTTTGCAGGTACCCGAAACTATACAGGCACTTATACAAGCGGATATCAAAGTCTGGATACTGACTGGAGACAAGCAGGAAACTGCTATCAATATCGGATACTCTTGCAAAATGATTTCTAATACTATGCCTTTGATTATTGTGAATGAATGTTCTTTAGATGTGAGTTTGTCCTTCTTCAAATCCGTTTGTCTTTCATTTCTCTTTTCATATTGTTGAATTAAATTGATGAAATGAAGTTTATAAATGACATTTGAGTTAAAAAGAATACAAAAATATCTGATATTAATTACAGAGAACGAGAGAAGTTATAACGCAACACTGCTCAGAATTCGGGCAAGATTTAAGGTGCCAAAATGATGTGGGATTGGTAATCGATGGAACCAGTTTAAAATACGCTTTAACCTGTGATCTCAGAAGAGACTTTCTTGATCTTTGTACCTCTTGTAAGATTGTTATTTGTTGCCGAGTTTCTCCAATGCAAAAAGCCGAAGTAAGAGAAACATCTACTTGTTACGAACAAATTTTCTTAAATAGTGAAAACTGTATAACGGCTAGCAAATAACACCCTCGAGGGGGGAATTTTGAATGATCTAATAGAGTAGGACATGGAAAATCTAATTACTAATCACGAATTACTAGTTGCTAATTTTATTAGTTACTATTAGTTAGCTTGGTGCTAATAAGTAGTCGCTAATTAAAAGCGTCTAGTTTCTAATTACGAGTTACTAATTACTAATAACTAGTTACAATAGTTAGTAGTCACTAAATACTCATTCCTAATTAATCTAATTTCGACTCTCATTTCAAATGACCAAAACAATCTTAAAATTTCGAAACATTTTTAGGTTGTAGATTTAGTAACTACCAATACACAGTCTGTGACTCTTGCAATTGGAGACGGAGCTAACGACGTGGCTATGATACAAAAAGCGCACATCGGCGTTGGTAATTGAACTTTTGTAACAAAAGGAAAAGAAGTTTCGGAAATTGAAATAATTAATTTTCATTTGATTCTAATCTCAACATTTTCAATTTTTAGGAATCTCGGGCGTCGAAGGTTTGCAAGCAGCATGCGCGTCTGATTATTCAATCGCCCAGTTTCGTTTTCTTAAGCGACTGCTATTTGTTCATGGTTCCTGGAATTATAGTCGAATGTGTAAACTTATTTTGTATTCATTCTATAAGAATATCTGCCTCTACGTTATTGAACTCTGGTTCGCCATTTATTCCGGCTGGTCCGGTCAAATTTTGTTTGAAAGATGGACTATTGGGTTGTATAATGTTGTGAGTGTCATTACAGTTTACAAAAATCAAAGCATTTGTTCTTTGGAACCGAGTCTGATCACATTTTTTTCATTTGTAGGTCTTCACTGCGGCTCCACCTTTGGCGATGGGACTTTTTGATAAAGTCTGCTCCGCTGAAACGCATTTAGCTCATCCTAGACTGTACGCTACGAAAAATACTGTTGAAAACGCTTTTAACATAAAGGTTCAGAGACGTCTCAAAATGCAATTTAAATATTTCATCAAATTCATACAAAATTCTTATACACTTTATTCAACAATTATTTTTTAGATATTTTGGGTTTGGATCATCAATGCACTAATACATTCCTCGTTACTTTACTGGTTACCTCTGTTAGCCCTAGAGAAAGACGTGATTTGGAAAAATGGTCGCGATGGTGGTTATCTTGTATTAGGAAATATAGTTTATACAGTAAGTATGAAAAGAATTAAAAATAGCATGAAAAATTTGTTTTTTAATAAACAATTTATATTCATAATCGTATATTTTCAGTATGTTGTTGTGACTGTATGTGGCAAAGCTGGTTTGATAACGAATTCTTGGACTTGGGTAACACATCTAGCTACTTGGGGCTCCATCGCACTTTGGTTCTTATTTATTTTTATTTACAGGTATGTTTATAAATTGATAATATTAAATGATATTAATTGAAACAAATGAAATTAATGTAAACTCTTCTATTTTTTTTTCAGTAACTTCTGGCCAACACTTAATGTTGGCGCAGTTATGTTAGGCAACGATATCATGATATTTTCGTCTCCAGTATTTTGGTTGGGACTCGTTCTTATACCACCGGCAGTGTTACTTCTCGACGTTACTGTTAAAGCGTAAGAGCTTCAAACATTGAAATATGAACAAATTGCAAAAAGAAAAAACAAAGTTGAACCAACATTTAGTTTGATAATATTTTATGATGGTATTTTTTTATCGACTATTTTGTGTTATCTTTCAGGATAAAAAATACAATGTGGAAATCGCTGACTGAAGCCGCCAGGGAGCAAGAAATAAATAAGTCTGATCCTGGGGATATTTTTCATAGTCAAGATTATAGAAGCTCGTAAGTGGATTTCTAGTCAGAGCACCAAAATACAAATATCGCACTTTAACAGAGCAACAAAGTTGTTTTGATAAAAAAATTATTTATCACTTAATTGATTTATTCATTATATTTTGTATTACTGAGTAATCTTTACACTTTTTTATATTTTTTTATATTTTCTTTTTTTTAAATACTTCTTTTTGAGTACACAATGTATTCAATCTTTTGAATTATGAACATCAATTTGCATGCGACAAGAATGCTTCTTCGATTGTTTTTCTTTTTTGTTGTTCATTCATTTTATAAAACGAGCTGAAGGAGATTTTGATTTTAAAATCAAAAGAAATTCACCACCAACAACAAATTGGCTTTTTTCAAAATTAAAAAATAATTAGTCAATTAAATCTGATTTGATATTTGATTTGAAAATGCATACGATGGTGTAACTAAATATGCATCATATTTGTTTGTACACTTCATTTTTTGGTTTACATTTTTTAATGAATTTGTTTGTTTGTTTGTTAAAAACACAGCATGGCTTTTAGAGCACTTGTATTTCAAAAACTTCATCTACCTCAACTATATCTACTTGAAATTTGGAACATTCATATCATCTCTTTGCATCAGGATTTTATATACATTTTAAGAGTAAATTAAAAACAGAAGATTTTCCTCATGTTGAATTTCAAGCAAATGAGAAAATGCAAATTTAAAAAAATGATCCCGATGCAATGAGTCGAATGTTGCTTGCCAGAGCAACATTCTTGCACGTTATAATTCCAATTCTACCTCAAATAAACTGTTATCCTTTTGTTAATCATGTTTTGATTTATTCCTTTTGTAAAATTCTCATCTCACTTTACGTATAATAAATTGGGTTTTCATCTTGCAAAACGAACAAATGTTTTAATTATAATTAAAAATTTTGCTTAATTTTCATCAGAACTGATCAATAATAATTGATAATAAATCATTAATAATATTAAATAAAAAATAAAATTTAAAAGTTATTATTTAACAAATAAACAGTTTTGCTGGATGCAAGTTGATTTTCTTATTTTTTTTCAGTTTTAATTTTTTTATTACTTCTTATCAAACTTTCTATTTTTGTACAACTTAAAATTTTCTAGTAAATTTGTAAATATCTTTTTTTTTCATTTTTTATCATTAATTAGTTGTTAATTATTAAAATATTCTTGATTTCTGCTAATATATTTTACTTTCACACTTAATCGGTATCGATTTATGTTCATTTTCTCGTCATATTCTTAGCAGGCCTGTGCATGCCATCGCAGAACTCGCAAGGTGTAAGTACCCAAGTAGTATCTCTCTCTTACTGTAGAAAATCCTGCTTGTATATTGATATCACAAGTAGAATTTTTCGTAATGAATAAATTAAAATGACACCTTTTAAACTTTAAGAATTTAGATAAGTTTTTGTATTTAATCAGTTGAGTTTGAGTACAAATTTGGATTCAGATATCTAAAATCTAAAATTTTATTTTAAAATGGAACAACAGTTTAATCAGTTTGGTTAAACAGTTGTTTAGTAATTAGTAATAGACTAATTACTAATTGCTAAATATGAATTAGTTATTACATTTTATTGTTCTTTTAATGTTCCATTTTGTTTAAAGACATTTTTGAAACTCGATTTTTAAAAGAAAAAAACAAACAATCAAATATATAAATTAAAATAATTATTTTGAGAAGACATAATGCCTAAACAAAGTCTGTAAATTGAATGTTTGAAACACAATTCTGTTCCTTGCATTTGTCTTATTCGTTCCTCGTTTCCTCGTTACCCTGTGTTGATTTTAATTTATTTATGACTGTGCATTACAAGAAGCATGCATTTATTTATTTTATTATTGGGTATATATTTTTTCTGTCAAATATAAGAAAAAAAAAAAAAAAAACAACAACTGCGTCTTGCTTGATGGTATTTTACTAGTTGTCCCTTTTTGTGTTTCATTAACAAAGTTAGTGGTCCTTGCTTGTTTACTGCCACAAATACAAAATGTTCTATTATAAACCTTTACTCCTTAAAAGTTTTCCTTGTAACATTATTTTTTAAACTTTGTTTTCATTTTTTATTTTATTTGTTTTTAATAATGTGAATGCTTATAGAATAGTTACATTTTGAAACACGTATGCAAAAACAAACAGTTTCGTTTGAAAAAAAAAATTTTCTTTCGCTAACTGATCATTTGGTTGGGAATTTAATGGGAATTCAAAATCAATTTTTTCTTGACTTTTGGAAAAAAAACAAAAACTTAACCTTCTCTCACGGCTCTATAAAAGAAAAAGAATCAGAAGTATATTAATGAGAAACGTTGCTTGTTGACGATATTTTCAACAACCCCCAATGTGTGACCGTCTTGCAGATTGACAGAGACGGCACGGCTCCTGAAAAATGTTAAAAGTGTATTCTCCAGACGGTCTAACGCAGTGTCGCGAGTAAATATTGATGTGGAGCTGTCACGTAAGTTGCCAAATCTCAAAATGTTGCTGGCTCGAATGAAAAAAAAAAAAAAAAAAAAAAAAAAAAAAAAAAAAAAAAAAAAAAAAAAAAAAAAAAAAAAAAAAAAAAAAAAAAAAAAAAAAAAAAAAAATATTTTACCAACTTTTGAGATTCCAAAGATAAACAAAATTTTTAATTTGTCTACGAAAACAAAAAATAATTTCTCAGCCAAAAATATTCAAATCAATGACACTGTACGCTTTAGGGAAATTAGTCAGCATGAATTAGTTTGTTCCGTCAGTTCAGAATTTCACAAAAGCTTCCAAGCTTTGATTTTTATTTTCTCTAATGAATTTTTAGATGAAAGTTGTAAATATTTTAGTACTTTAAAAATTATGATAATACCACAGGATATTATTTGAACCCAATAAATAATTTTTAATAAAGGGAAAAAACATAATAAAAGAAACAGAATGACAAATGTATGCTTTTTGTAAGTTTGCAACTTATTTTTAAATTTGTGTTTTTATTTGAGTTAATGACCATAATTTGTATTGCAAAATTAGATGGATTCGCATTTTCACAAGAGGAGGGAGGAACGGTGACCCAAACGGATGTGATCAGAGCTTACGACACAAATCTTCCAAAACCTGGCGGCCTGTGATGTTACTTACAATCTCTCGTCATCTGATTGCTTGAATTTGGTGTTACGCCACCTGGCGGATCGAAGCATCAACTACTACAACTTCGATACTATGCGTACTGCCAGTCTGTTGTAAGAGTGGCGGTGAATATTAAGTTCTCACAAAATTTTTCATTTGAAACATTTCAAATTTAAAAAAATCAAATTTAATTTAAAAATTTAATTTTATTAAATTTTAATTTAAAACAAAGTTCAAAATGGAAAAAAATTTGACTAAGAATCGAACCCGAGTCCTTCAGGTCATAGTTTGACAGACTCATCAACTGCGCTAATGTTGATTTCAAAGTCCAAAATTATTTTTTGAAAATTACCTATGATAATTCAACAACAATTGAGAAGTAGAAAATGAATGAACCTACGAAATTTTTATTTCCCATTTTCTAAAGATTCCTAATTGAGTTGAAAAAAATTTAGGAATTTCTAGGCATTTTTATTCCGTAACA
Source organism: Trissolcus brochymenae (assembly GCA_030523145.1). NCBI lineage: Eukaryota > Metazoa > Arthropoda > Insecta > Hymenoptera > Scelionidae > Trissolcus > Trissolcus brochymenae. The sequence continues at coordinate 2,797 of JAQQRF010000848.1, read as the reverse complement.
TGAATATTAGACTATATTAGTGGAAAAAACAAGGGAAAATATATTGAAAAAATTGAATATCTCTCTATCAAAACGCAGAAAGTCGAACCGCAAAATAAAATATAGATGAAAAATATAAACCAAAAGGAAAAAGGTAAAGATTAAAAATAAATAAAAGTTTCAATTTGTTAACGAGGATGGAACAATTTTTTTAATCTTCAGTACCATAAACAAATTTATTGTCAGCGTACACTAAAGTTATCAACGTACACTAAAGTAAATAATTTATTTATAGTTCCAAAGAGTAAACAAATTATTGTATATCTAATGTTTGTACTCTTACATTTGCGAACAGAACATTTTAATGAAATAAACAACATTGTTCCAGTTATATAATTATATTTTTTTTAAGTCGAAATGACAATTCAACTTTCATTCATCAAATTGTAAAAATACAAATGTATGTAAATAAAATTATTAAATGTAAATCATTATTTTTTATTATATTCTGTCTCAGAAAAAGTGAGTTGGAAAACATTGCAAATTTTCTACTTTAATATAAATTTGCAGATTCAAATTTTTGTATCAAAATTTAAAAGTTTTTCCGATAAAACAAAAAAATCCAATTTGCGCCATCTTTTGTAAGATACTCAACTTATTCTGAGACATTTGCGACATATTAAATTTAGATGTTAATAATTTTAATAGCGAATTAAAAAAAACATAAATGAACAAATTTTATTTTATAAGTGGGTCCTTATTGTAAGTTTGTTTTTTATTGTTAGTATGCCTTTGCACGTCTAAAAAAACTGAATTGTAACAAAATGAGTAATTTTTTAGATAAAATGTATGAGTGGTAAGGGAACTCAGATTAAAGTTTTCAATATTTGTTTATCGGAAAGATTTCCAAATCTGACGATTTTTCACACACAAATTTAAAGAGATAATTAGAAAGATAAAATGATCTGATATGGTATGATGTGCCATCGTGGCGTAAATTAAACTTCTTCGCTATTGTTTGTAAGCCAAACTTCAATGTATTTACAAGAATGTTATCTTAGTCATTTTGTATGAGAAAATTCACTTGTTTCGTTAGAGAAATAAAATTAACATTCTTATATGAACTACAAACATATTTCGAGGATTGTTATATTATATATAGAAAATCAAACGCATGATTTGAAGAAAAGTGTGTAATTGTCAATCATACTAAAATAAATATATTCTAAACTATAAGCGTTCTTATTATCCTTAATAAAAGTTAAAGGAATTTTAATATTGCTTTATCTAATACTACTCATAAAACTGAAATTTTTATTAACTTTTTTCTTTTGGTTCTTTTTGTTTTCGTTTTTAAAAATGGTTCTTTTTTTGTGTAAAACTTACTCAGTTCGGCGATCCAAACGATGCAGATTGGCGATATTTTAACAAACCTTTTTTTGATGATTTCCCTCGTTGCAATCTGTTTTCCATCGATGCATCCTAAGGTTACCTTCAGCTGGTCATCAAGATCGTTCTGGATTCGATGATAACTTGTCCGATTCTCATCCTGGACTTTTTTTTGATGTTCTCCAAATGCCACTGCTCATCGATAATGTTGTTGCACTTCACTTCACTATAGTTATAATAAATGTCACTGTTGCAATTATCTCGAATTTAATTGACACTGAACGATAAAAACACTTCAGTTTACGCGTTTGAACTTGATTTTTGCCCGGTAAGAATCATCATTTCGGTTGGCAGAAAACTGTTTGTTGCCGGTGCCGCCATCTTGATTGATTCGCCGCGATACTGTTCCCCGAATTCTGCAAATCTGCGAATGACGAAAACATTTTTTCACGAATGACGCTAATACTAAGAACTAAAAATAATTTTTCCTCTATAAACAAACAATAACATAAATTAAACAAGTAAACAGCATTTTTAATATTGTTGACAAAAACTGTTGTTGATTATTATTGAAAAAAGCAATAATAAAAACAAAACGAATAAGTATCAAATTACATTTGTCTGTTTACGATGTTTTATTCAAAAGAATATTGAATTATACTAGTTCAAATAAAAAAGGAACACTTTAGATGTGTTTCTTATGGTAAGTGTTGCGTTTTTCATTTCGATTAGCATAGTTATATTCCGACATTTTTTCGGCTTTTTTAACCAAAAAAACAAAAAATAATATTTAATTGGCATTGTTTTGACCTTGAGATTGTATTCTATGACATCATATTGGTATTTGTTATTTCCAGGAACATCGCGTTTACGGTTAAGAAACAAATCTTTTCCCACACTTAAAAAGAAAACATGTTGGCATCCCTTCGGGCTATCAACATTATTTTTCTTTTCTCGTACGGAAAATATCGTTCTGCACTTGTGGATAACCCGTTTTCCCCATGTACAGAAATATCTATTGTTCGCCGCACACACTCTTATCTTGTTTAACAAACCGTGCGCATCCGACGCCACCCTCCAGCGCCAAACGAGAAAATTTAATAATGCGCCCACGATCTGATTGTAACAAAACTCATTTGACATTGATCAAATCGAATATGATTCATGAACAAAAACAAAGATGGAACAACACTGGTTACATATTATTAATGAAACCAATGTTATTCTTTGTAATATCTATTTCTTTTGAAAAAATAAACAGAAACAAAAGTCCAATTGTCATTGTTTTAACCTTTATAACAGCAACGAGCAGGCAAAAAATAGAATTAAGACAAAAGAAAAAAAAAGATTTAAATTTAATACTATTTGAGTTTTAACGAACAATTCGTTTGGTAGCCATAAATAGTGGTATTTTATTTTTAACATTTAG
>JAQQRF010000847.1:0-24272 GCA_030523145.1 Trissolcus brochymenae | reverse complement strand
TTCTCGAGTTTCAATATCCTCAACTTTAAGTTGAATCATTTCCGCTACTCTGCAAGCTCCGAGCATACCGAATATTAATATAACCTGAAATTAAATAATGTAATTAATATGAACAAAAACAAAAGTCAACAAATAAATTAAGAATACAAAATTAAAATTTGTATAAAAATTAGAGTAACGACAAACTATAAAAATAACGAAACATAATTTACAATTGAAGTCCACGAAATTAAAATTAATTGTACCTTAATATCGAGGTAATCGATATTTGGTGCACGATTCAAAAAAGTTTCCAGTTCGTAGGACATAAAAATCCTCGCTTTTTTCGCCTCGTATCCTTTACTTTTCCTTTTAAGGAACCCTTTCAAATCAAATTACTATATTTTTCAATATGAATTTCCCTATCAGTGGAAAGTTTCGTCCTGATCATGGAATATATCGACCATAGGGTCCGTATCCGCTGTAACGTGTTTTGATTGTTTCCAGCGAAGGTATGCCTGGTATGTTGCTCAGCGCGCGTGCTGCAATTAGTTCTAATCCGCCGGCGCGCCAATTGGCAGCGCGTTTTTCGTGGCAGTGGCAAGAAAAGCCAGACAAACACGAAAAGTGCTACTTTCGTTGCGCAAAACGGCCACGAAAAGTGGCATTTTCGATGCAGGTAGCAGGAAAAAGAAATTTTCACACACTTGGCTACTGAAGAGCCATGGTAGGAATTGGTGAAATGCGTTCTCTTTTAAGCACTTGAAAGTTAGATTTAACAAAGCATGAGCGTTTAGCTCTAAGGAGACGTAACTGTTCAAGCTTATGCAGTTGTTAACGACAGAGTAACAATCATTACTCATTATCCAGAACCTCCAAATCCGTATAAAAAACACGCCAAACCAGATGGCGTAAATTCGTTCCAAGGGATTTAGTCGCGTCGACAACATTGATTGCATCAAATAGAATACAATCTTTAAGTACAACTGTGTACCATCGCTATCAGGTATCTTGTCCTTCAACAATTTCCAAATTCTAGGATGACAAATTCGCATCGTTGAGGCAAAGTTCATCTTGTCTTTCAACGTTAGATCGGTTTCGGTTAGGAAATGTTTATCCTTTGTAATCATTCCAACAAGAGCTTGTATATCTCCACATGTTGCAGCGAAGTTACCCAACGGTAAAATAATGGACTGCTTAAACAACCTATTTTTCAATCGATTTGCAATATGTACTGTGTCCTGTACATACGCATGTTGAGGTAAGATTTCAGCGTGGAAACCTTTCATGTCAAACTGGTTACGTTCTGGATCTGGATCACTTCCAGATCGATGGTCCTGCTTTTCCGCTAATTTTCTTAGCACGCGCATTGCTTTCAAAACGCGAGTGTCTCCATCTCCTGAAAATCCTAGGACTTGAATTCTTTGAGCTTCAAGTACCGTCGACATGTATCTCCATCTTTTTGCAACGTCTTCAAACGTCATTTTATTATCAGATCCAAACACCATGATATAAAACGAAGGGGCATACGGGCTGAGAGGTTGAGCCATAAAGGCATATGAAAACGAAGCCGGTTTGTTATTTTTATTATTTTTGAAATATCCTTCCATGACTTTGGCAGATGTAGCTGGAAAGTTATAAGTCAGCGGCATTGAGTTGGCATTAAGCGGTAAAACCAGTCCAACTATTTGCTTAGATGTAGGGTCGTATTGAACTCTGCCTGAGATCCCAGTTTGATCTTCGCTCAACCACTCTACTTTTGGTAAATTTCTTGATTCAAAAACAAATTTCAGATCGTTCACTCGAAGCACACCTTCAATTAACGATAACGATTCCGTTCGCATGAAGTTTTCAACAGTGCTTGGTCCAGGAATCGGTAGATTAGCATGTAAAAAGTCTTAAAGAAGGCGTCCTCCAACCATGAAAACTTGAGAACATACTAGTTTTAATGTCCGAAGGTACCGGTAGCCTCGAGGATCTCTTCCGTTGTTTTCAGTAAATGAATATTTCAGCATATTGAGCAATGTCGATGATTCCCATTGACATTTGTACACTGGTTCTACATAATTTTCTTCAGGTTCCGCTGGATTTATCTCTTGCACTGTCGCTGATTTCCAAAATTCTTGGCCCTTCGTTGTTATCAATTCTTGGATTTCTTTGATAAGGTCCAAGACTTTAGATGAGAATTTAAAGTTTTCCCATGAAAAAGATCCATAATATTCAGACGGATTTGAACCTTCAGGTATCTTTTTGTTGTATACAGCTGACTTCACGAATATCTCGATACGACGTAAATCGGTTTCTGTCAGTTGAGTGAATATTTATGAATTATCAATCGACTGCTGTTGGAAAATAAATTTCAAGTAATTCGGTACGATAATTTTCAATTCCTGTTCTACTTTAGTCCAAAAACTTTCTCCTGTAATTATACGGGACGCCATCTAAAAGAAAAAAATCAAATTATGTGTTTTTGTAGTCTAATCGTTGTTGGAAAGGAAAAATCACTGAACAGTTTAAATTAAGCGATTTAAAAATTTAAACGATTTTAAAACTGAGCCCTTCATTTACAAATCTGCGCTGCTCAGATTCTATATAAAATATATTAATTTAATTGACTGTTGAATGCATCTATTGATTACGTTAGTTTTTTTTTAAACATAATTAATATAATTATTTCCTTCATCTATTTATATTATAAATTTGAAACCAATTTTAAATAAAGTACACTGATCTGACACTAGTCAACATGCATCGTTAGAGCAGTGCTGTTCTACGTTTACTACTGATAGTCACGCAAATGAGGTTCTGACATCGACATTAATGGAGAAAAATCAGTAAAACGATCCATACAAAAAATTTACTGCAGAAGAAATGTTGTCTTCGTTTGCTTTGTTTCGTCTTTGTTTGTTGATATCTGTTTAGTCCCATAATAAAAAAGTTGATGCGACCCTGAAGTTGGAACCGCGGCCAATTCAGGTGTCATAGTTTATTTTTTGACAGGCCGGTTTGAATACATTCAAAATTCGACGGGTCGCAAAAATTTGACATTTGACATGTAGGATCGTTAGGAAAATCGGGAACCGAAACGAAGGCGCGCACGCAGCGCGCGCCGAGGTATTTAAATTCATTTTGTAAAATTTCAAAATCTAATAGGGGAGAACGCGCGAAGCGCGCTCGACATTACTAGTATAGTATAAGCAGTAACCTTGAAAAAAAAAACATTAAAATCATTGATTTCAATGTCGTTCTATCCAAATTTGATAATTTTACTTCGATTGATTAATTTGATAATTAAAATGATACTCGACACGAGGAGTGGTAAATTAACCTATGACAATAAACTCAACAATGAGACCGGGTGAGAAAGTGATTTGGGAAGCATATACTATTAATCTTTAATAATTGCACTATTAATATTTGAGAAACTTATGTGTCGTCAAAGCATTTATGTATTTTATGAATTTTAAATACTTACATTCATAAACGTATCGTAAATCGACGAATGATAAAACAAATCATAGTTAGGAAAGTATGTTGCTGCTGACGATTGTCAATAGCAATCATTGTGGGAGATGAAACATGTTCACGTGAATTCGCATATTATCATTCGACATAAATTCAACAATTAATAAAAAGCGAAAATGACTTAATGTGCTTCAATATCTGGTTGTGATTTATACTACAATATGATTGCTTTAATTTATAAGTGAAGAAAGGACGTTTAAACTGCTGTCAGCAAAAACTGCTGCGATTACGAAGCATGCGTTTTGTAACAGACGTTGGTGAACACTGCAAGTGTATTGCGCAAGCGCGCAAGATTGCCGTTTGGTTCAAAATACTGGTGAAGTGAAGAAAATGTATTAAACATAAAAACAACTAATCTCAGTTTTAATGTGATAGCGTTGCTGGAAAAAATTGACGATTATAAAAATTTTAAGCCTAGTTAAGATGTTATTACTAGTTTACGAACGTGAAACTCTCAAAAACTCATCGATAACTCTTTGAAACTCTTGAAAACTCTTTAAACTCTTTGAAATTCTCTCAAACTCTCTCAAACTCTCTCAAACTCTCTCAAACTCTCTCAACTCTCTCAACTCTCTATAACTCTTTTTAACTCTCATCCCTCTTTGTGACTTCTTATAGAGACGGCAGAGTTGGGAACTCCTCGGCGTAATCTGTGAAATGATATTCAAATAAAAAATGTAAAGAAAGGCAACAGTGAAACAAAAAAGAATAATAAAAAATTATATAATAAAAATAGAAAAAATGAAAGTTCGAAAATATGTTTGCAACAAAAACCATATCTGGTATATGGCATAAGGTATATCCAAAACATATTGAAACAGATGTGTACAAATTATATTTAAAAGATTTTTTTATGTGTAAAAGTTTTTTTTAATTTAAATTATTTGAAATAAATGTTTAAATGTCTATTTTATATAATAAAAAATTAACACAAAAACGCTCCAGTTGTGATTTTCATTCGGTACATGTCGGGACTTTCACCCTTTACGCAGATATGTAAAAACATAAACACGTTAGTTATATGTAGAAAATAGAACTCTTGGATTATAAAATTTCTGTAATTATTTTTCACCATCATGTGCATCAAACTTAAAATTAAATATAATTCACCCTCATACATTTAATATTTAAAAATGTTAATGATTGTAATTAAAAAACCAATTTTAAAAAATAATTATTAAGATTATTATTAATAAATATTAATATTAAAATTAATGTTAATTAATTAATTAATTAAAAAAAGGAATTATTAATGCATTTGAATTATGTGTGAAATAATGTTGAGTTGATTTTTGTGTGCAGAGAGAGTTGCTTTAGTGAGCGGTGTGCACTATCAGAAGAGATTTAAGTGTATTTAAATAAAAATATTGATGTATGTTTGGAAATTTATACTTATCTACAATAGTTTCACATACCATAATTTTAAATATAAGTTTTTTGTTTTCTCATGGTAAGACATAAAATTTTGCCAAATAATCAGAATTTATTGCAATTTGGAACACCCTGTATACATTCTTAATACCATTTTCAAATTATTGAGATCATAGAAGCCGTAAATCAAATTTGGATTTGTTTTAAGTAAAATTTATATTCTTCATTAAAAAAGGGTTTGCTTATAACAGTATACTATAACATCTCCTGTTCATTTGATTAAATTAAAGACTTTACTTAAATGTTTATGTTTGGAATCCTAAAAATATGCTCACTTACGTATGCCCTATCTCACTCATCACCCGTCACGTAGTTGTGGTCGATACATACAATTAAAGAATTATAAATGTTGCATAAAAATAATTTTTTTACTTTTAAATAACAAATATAATAAACAACTGATAAAAATAAAAATTATTATTCATTTAAATGAAAATTGTAGATCTAAATATGAAAAGTTCCATACGAAAAACTAATTTACGGGCAAGCCAATCACCCCGTTCGATAATCAGAAGCTTAAACAAAAAAAAAAACATTTTGTTTGATGTCTTTTATTTCATTTTGCGTCATGGAGTGACGTTCGCTTTTCACGTTCAAACGAAATGCGCAATTGGCTTGTTTAATAATCTAATTACGAATGATTCATGCTCAAGCCTTTTTTCCGTGTCGATTTCTTGTTAATTTTGCATAAGTGGTACAGATGACAGTTGTAGCAATTGAATGGCGGGTTTAATGGTCCAGAGATTAATATCTCTTTATGCAGAAGAATAATCCAAGCTCGTTGACGAATCGGCGTCACAATTGTACTTACTCAATAGAACGAAGTCGCTGCTCAGAATAGCTTTGATTTATGCGACCCTGCGCTGTCTTTATTGCGAATCATGAAGTTTATATCTCGGGAAGGCCGGTTCTAGGGTGAAGTCATCGTAATCCCATTCCAATCAAAAATGTTCAACAGATTGCACTTAATCAAGCACTTTAGACGCTTTTAGAATTCACATGTGTCGCACGTATTCTGTTATTCAGTGACTCCACCTTGCAAATGAAATTTGCCAAAATGAAATTATAGAATCAGATGCCAATGCGTGCAACGAGTAAAAATTCCTACACCGGTTATTGTAAATGAAAAAGAGAAATGTGTATACAAGTCACAGAAAGGGATTTCCTGGATTTCATTTTTCATTTAAATAAATATTGTATATTATTCCGCCGCGGTGAAATAAATAAATAACTCACTCGTTTAAGAAAAAGTTCGTTTATTTAGGGTTTTATCAAACGTGTTTTCGTTTGCGCTGTCAGTATTCGACTCCTGCTCTAAAACAAAACAAACTGACCTGTCAAAATTGACAGATGATGCTCGCGATATTTGATTCGAACGCGAAAACTTAAAACGTGTCCCGCAACACGTAATAATATTATATTTTTTAATAAAATTTATTATAATTAAGAATATAATCCGACTTTATATTAAGAAGTTTATTGTTTTTTTTTTTTTTTGATTATTTAGTTTGAAACGTTTTTTATGGTAAAAAATTGATATAAGAAATTTGATCGTTGATATTCAAGTATTATTTTTCTTGCGCGTTAACAAAGAAATATTACGGAAGTCTTTGGAATGTGTAATACGATAACTAAAAATTCATTCACACTTGATATCAAGGCGCAATTCGTTTAAAATGATTGATAGGTAATGCTAGAAGATACTGACTTAATTAATTGGCTTAAAAGGCCAATATCCATTTTGATGTTTATATACCCCTGCTGTTCGAAAAGAAAAAATAAATCAATATCAATTTGGAACTGGTCAATATTAAATTATACGCCAGACTGTAAAAATAGCATTTACTCTGATATGAAAAAAAATTCAATCTGATTTTTTGTCGACACATTTTAATTTAGCCAATAAGAAAAATAGTGAGTGCAAAAAAAAATTACACAGATCTAAAATTATTTGTTCTACAGGAATGCATATTTAAATTGAATTGTAAAAATTGATTTACAGCAGGAGTGAGAATAACCATTTAATTAAAACAAACGTAGCTTCACTTAAATGCAAATTGCGAATTTTGTTGGTTCAATGCAAACATATTTTTAAGCGATATCAAAAAATTCTACATTATTAAATGCAGAAAGTTTTTCTTCAAATATCTTTTTTTTTAATGCATGCATTCTGATAAATTCTGTTCTCTGATTTTACATATTTGATATGTTCGCAATCATTTTCATTCAAGTTTAATATCAGGGAATATTTTTTTACTCAAGAAAAATACTTTTGTTTACATCCTGTGATGTGAAACAATCCTTATTCTGTGCAGGACACTTCTTAAAAAATTGTGATAAATGCAACAAAAATTCCAACCCAGGAAAAAAATGAGGTCCTGTTTGATAAAACCACATTGATAGATTAGTGAAACAGTCAGTGATTAATTTAATGTCCGTACCTTATTTTTCTTGAAAGGAAACAAATGAGCTTCGGTGAATTATTTCTTCTATGTTAATTATACATGTTTTCAAGATTGAGATCGTTTGAGCGGGTCATCAGGAGTTTCGTTGAAATTTAAGAACCGTTGGCTAATTTTATTTTATGAGGACAATTTTTTTACTGTACCAATCATCGTTCAGCAGCTTGGATCAGAACTTCTTGGGTGTATAAGTTCTCACATTTTTTCTCCTTTCTTTTTCTATATTTTTCATTTATTTTTCTTTTCTTTCCTCTTTATATTTTCTTGTTTCCTTTGTCATCTCACTTTATCACATTATCACATCGGAACATCATCTTTCTCGTACCTAGACAACTGCATGTGGTATGAGGAAAATCCAGTGGGAGAATATCTGTATCAGGACGAATTCATTTAAAGGAACATTCTGTTTCGGATACTGAAATTGTATATTCTGCACTTATCGCTCACTTTTTTATGTATGGCAACGTAACTAAACGCTGTATGAAAACCGTGTAACAAGCGGTCACCCATCTAAATAGCGAACGAGTTTTCCTTATTCGTGTAAACAAACCATTTTTTCTTATCATCAGAACGAATACTTTTGACTTATTATTTCAGAATAGTAAGATGTATAAGAAACGATTTTTAATGTATATAAATACCTCCGGTAGTATCTTACCTAATTAACTTATTGTATGATGCTCCATTCACCGATCTAACACTTCTCATCTAATCTTCTATCCTCACTATTGACTGCGCAACCTAATTTTACTCCATGCTAGATTTCAACTATTTGAAGCATGAAAATAACAAATTCGATATAATCGTTTTCTTTCGACAACAAACATTTTTTTGATAATAAAAATAAATTGTTTAGTTTTAATGTTCGACGAAGATAAAAACATAATATTATCAACAATTTTTTGTTTAATTTTTGGAAATAGACAAATAAAAAAATAATAATGAGAAAGACAAATCATTTAATTCAGAACTTATCTAATCTATTTATGACGAGGGTGAATAAGAACTACATGTTAACTTTGCAAAGTAGACAAAATTATAAATATAAGCGATTAAAAAATTTGTGAGGCATTTAAACTGATAATTATTTAACAACAAAAATTAACAATAAAACATAGGGGAAAAAATTTCTAGTTTAATCGATTTGGGCTCAAAATATAGTTCCGTTTAGACAGAATTTGTCCTTTTCAACATTAAACCTGGTTCAGATCTAATTTTACCTACGGTTACATATTCATATCTAATTATATAGGTCAATTTTAGGTCTGATCAGACCTGGATTTTTTTTGTGGAAATAAAGTAGTATTGTAGTAAATAAAAATTCATTTCCCTTTTAAGTCGAAAGACTGGTCTGGTTTTTATTTAACTGCAACATTAATTCGACTTTAATATCTCGAATGAGTTATATCATTTTATATTTAATTAGTAATCGAATATTGCAATTCCGTATATATGCCCTAGTGAAAGCAAACATACAGTAACATTATGATGACTAGTTACCCGGCATAAAATAACAATATAATAAATAATAACAAACATAATGAACATATAAGTGACGTATATCGACATTATAATGATAATATATTAGGATTATAAGGCATCGAGTCAACTCCATTGCAACATATTGTACCAACACATTCAATATAAGACCTTGTATGGAGAATCTATTGCATACATGAAACCTTTATACTGTCTGGATATTTTGCATGAATAAGATGTATTGGGAGACTATTTATGTTGATAGAAAAAAAATTATTTATAAAAAAAGCTCATTTACAAAGCCTTTAGATTGTATTTATAAAAATAAAACATTCATATAATTTCATTATATTGTTCATATATGTTCAATATATAGCTAAGATCTATTACAATATATTGTTATTGTAATGTTTTTATATTGTCATTATATGTTCATTTTTATTAGTGCCGTCATTATTTCTAATTTTATTTTAATAAAACCTATATTAATTTTATGCCAAAAATTTGTTCTTATGTAATTGAACTACAGAATAACCGTTTCTTTTTCAAAAATTGCAATTGAAAAAATGAACAAATATATACCAGCAGCAACATGCAATAACCCAAACACGTTTAACCACACTGAATATATAATGTGTACTGAAAATTGCAATGTTTACCTTGTGGAAACTATCGACAAGAGAATTAATTTGCTGTTATCCTGTTTCTAATTTAATCTGTAATTATTAAACGTCTAACAACCCAATTTGATCTCATTCAAACCAGTTAACTGATTATTTAAAATAACATGATATGATCTGTTAAACCTTACCAAATATCACAGAAAATTTTCTGTAGTCAGTTGAGAAAATTTTGCATTAAGAAATGGGTGACTTGTTGAAACTTCTTGTTACAATTGAAACTTTATTCTCGATCTTTGAAATCATTTAAATACTTGGAATTAGCTTCTTAAGCGAAAAAATTATTTGCTTCGACATATTAATAAGCATATAACTGAACACTATAGTAAACTATAAGTAAAAACGTTTATAGTATCCAAAACTTTCGTCAAAAAAGTTAGTGCCTTATTTTATTTCGTTTTTTACACAAGTGACTTCACATCTGACAAATATATTACACATCACCGAAACACTATACACACTTTTATGATCAATCCTTTGTAAACGATATTAGTATTAAATTATTAGTAGTAATTAATATTATTATTAGATTAGTATTAAAATGTAAACTTATGGAAAATTATATCTTAATGTGTTCTAATTTTACTTGAATAAATTTTGTATTTGTCAAGTCATGGTTGTATTTTGTCTTAATAAGACTATTTTCAAGCCTGAGGAGGTCTGAAAAATGTCTGATTAAACTCAGAAAATTTTCTGAACCTAACTATGCAAAATTGTATCTAAATAAACCTGTTCGGAGATGAGAATTTTCTATATATTCAATCAAACTTACCCATTTTTGTACATCAAGTTGAACCTGAAAATAGTCTTATTTAGATCAAGTTCGAACTATTCTGGCAAAATTGGATCAAATTTGTCTGAGTTTACATATTACAATTTACATATTGAATTCGGTTTTCCTGTGTAATTTGTTTCTCAGAATTTATTGTTCATCTGTGAAATTGTATTATGAGTTCTAGTACAATTCAGATATCAGTTTAGAAATGATAGACGATCTCGGAGTTAAACAAAACCAATCATACAATAAATTAAACATCTTTTGTCAATTATTTCAACAATTTGATTATGAACCTTAGTTATTTATACAAATCCAATTAATCTGACAATCTTTCAAATTTTTTGATGAGGATTACACAAACAAGCTAATCGTGTAAAAATTATTTCAATATGCTTTTAAGTTAACTCCATGAATAAATTAATTAATTTAGAAAGTATTAAAATAGGCATAATAATATCCAAAAACAGAAGACACTTTCATTCCAGTTGTGTTAAAATACATCTTCTATTGATTTATACATTATAATAATAGTTAGAGGTCAATAAATAAATAAACTATAATTTATGTGGAAAAAAATGTTAGTAGTCCCTGAAATATGAAATGTTGTCTCTCATATGGCATTCGATATGATAAGGTGCGCGACCAGATACCGAACGTCTTATTATGACAATAATCCAAATAAATAATAATTGAAAAACATAAAACAATGAAATAAATATTTTCAATATTTAAATGATAATCTCGTGATCATAATTATAAAGAATATATACTACTTTATAATTATATATATTTTGGACTGATAATAATGATAATAATTTAAAAATCTCCATTTTTGTAGCCACAAAAATAATACTCATATAGATTAAAGCCTAAACCGAAACGAAAACTATTTTTAGTTTTTAACTATCATATGGTTAAAGTAAATATGAATTACCACTTCACTTATAATCTTTTAATGTACTACGCAAGAGTAAAATTGTCAAAAGATTAAACTACGATTTTGCATGAATATAGTTATTTTATTATCAGTGTTGGATTTAAGGTCTCTTATATAGTATGTGAAACGGACAAGGGTTAGTTGGTGCTGGACAAAATGTTGCTCAAAAACCGCAAAGCTGTGGTCGATACGTTTGATCTAGCTCACAGTGGGATCCATTACAGCATACACCACTATACCAAGCACAACATATCTGTACTTTTAGACCGCAAACTGATAGTTGACGCGTGAATGTCACGAGAGGTCGAGAACAGCAACATAAAATGGTGCTCGTAAAATATTCGAGTGCAAGACTGTTAACGTTAATATGAAATTATAATTATTTAAATGTGAGTCTTTATTATATTTGATACAAATCACAAATATGCTTACATCAACATACAACAATATAATGTCAATCAATTTTAACATTTTTTAATATCATGATAATTTGAAATGTTATTTTTCACGAAAACAATGTACTTATGAAAAGTTGATGTTTTTAACAATGCAAACTATATGTACAGTTTTAATAATGAGGTGCACCTCATTACGATTAAAGTTTTTCTTTAAATAACTGAACAGTTAAAAAAGTTACCTGGATACGATTTACTAGATTCAATATTTACGAATTAATGTATCAGGCGACCTTTTTGTATATAGTTTTTCGAAAAGCCTCAGTCAAATAGGCAAAAAGTATAAAGGTCTTTTTTGTAAATCTGGAATGATCTGACAATTCAAAGCCCTCAAGCTATATAACATACACGTGAGTTTGTTAGACCTTCAAACTTTATTCTTTATTTTTTAAATCCTGTAAAAGATTAACAAAAAACGATGAAAAATTGATTGGACACTTTTATTAAGGGATAATGTTACACTAGAGAACAATAGAGAGTCAACTTCATTATTCTTTTATTAACACCAAATTGAAATAATGAGCAAAATAAAGTTTCGGACATTTTATAATTGAACTTCTGAATTCTAAAATGGGATCTAAGCTTCAAAACGAAAATTTATCAAGAAAATTTTTTATTTCGATATTCTTTAAGTGGTAAAGTTGTTTATTATGATCTGAAAAACAACTTAAGTATATATAATTATGTATATTTTCGCAATACATTTTCGTTTTGAAACAAGGTCTTTCGAGCGTACATCTCCTTTAAAATCCGGATGTTTAATGATATCCTCTAGTGTATTGTAAATTAAAAAATAAATTGTTCAATTTTTTGAA
Source organism: Trissolcus brochymenae (assembly GCA_030523145.1). Taxonomy (NCBI): domain Eukaryota; kingdom Metazoa; phylum Arthropoda; class Insecta; order Hymenoptera; family Scelionidae; genus Trissolcus; species Trissolcus brochymenae. The sequence continues at coordinate 11,731 of JAQQRF010000847.1, read as the reverse complement.
TTAAATTAAATTAAACAATTTTATAAACGAATAAATTACATCTAAGGATTAAGTAACAAGTATAAGAAAAAATGACGATTATCAACAATACAGATTATTTTGTTGATATTTGGCAGATTCACCAAAGGAAGGCGTCGTGAATACTGTATCCAGGTACACCTTAAGGCTCTGAAACATGTATGACACAGTGCAGCAAAACAAGCTGAGAACTAACAACATGTTCAAAGGATGACATAACACATTCTCAGTAGTCGTTGACGGCAAGGATCATCCGTGACTCTAAACATTTCTGGTTAAATAACAAAAACAGAAAAAAGAACAAGCTGATACTTAGACAATGTTTCGAGTGTTAGATTGGGAATGAAAAATCAAGAACTGAAAAATCTATTATACCCCGCATGGATGAAAATATAAATCAAAATATGTGTGGATTTTGTATTTTATATAGTTAATATATATTTTTTATATTACATTTATGTAAATTTTATATGATATAGTTAGTAAAACTAGCAATCTAGTAATAATTACTGAAATTCCAGTTATTGTAATTGTATTAAATTTGACTATATTTGATAGTTCGTTTTTTTGTCAACTCAAAAAACTGATTAAAACATAAAGTAATAATAAATTGATCACAATTTTTAAAAAACTTGTTAAAATTCTTGAGTTATTTGATACTCTCAGATTAATATGGTATCATTAAAGCTAGTGTAAAAGTATATATTTCCTTCAAAATTGAAATTCATCAGAAAATACATACTGTTTTGTATATATTTTTGATTATATACATTTATTTCTACTAACGAAATTTACATCTTTTATTTTTAACTTTTTAGTTTAAGTGTTTGACATTATTTATGGTTACGTGTCACCTGATGACACATGTTTGTCAAACAATAAATATAATTTATTGAACTATAATTCATGTTTAATGTTACTAAATTGCCTAGTTGACATAATAAGTTCGACTAGAGTTGACCAAAAAACGAACTCTTATTTCCTAGTAAAGAAATTTTTCTCAGTGTGCATATATCCGAGATATAAAAATTTATATTTCGTTTATATAAAATATATTTTAAATATATTTGAAAATATATTTTCATCCGTGTGGGACATCAAAGCTGAAGAAAGAATCTCGAATATTGTACACGATTATGCAAACCATAAAGAGAACGACCAAATTTCAGAATATCTTACAGGGTAATTGGCCATAATATTCAATTCTAGCAGTGAGAAAGTAGCAGAAAATTAAAAACTGAAACATAGTGATGATAAAAATCAGTAGTAATAATATTTATATTAGCGATAAAGAGATTCAAGAAAACACAAATTTTCTCATAAAAAAATTTTTTTTTAATTTTTTAATCAAAAAATTTTTTAATTAAAAGTTTTCTGCATAAAATTAAGACAGCTGCACCAAAACAGATTAATTTTGTTATTTATAAAACGGAATTTTATAAAAATATTAAACCAAGTTTGATGGTCGAAATTTATTCTGTATATTAATTTTTGAAACAGGATTCAGCAGAATTGAAACCCGAAACTACAATAAATCAAAAAGATTTTGAATTGCTATTAAACAGTCAAAAATTCCTTTATTAAAAACTGAATAACTGGAAATCTCACAAATTGGTCGGTCTATGATTTGTAAATCACGAATCCATAGTCGAACATTTTTTTCGAGGCACCGAGCAAACGTTTTTAATCATGAACACATTCTAACAGAAAATTTTAACTCGTATCCTTTAAAACGAAAGTTCCACGTGATATTGGAATTATATGAGTTATTCCCTCACGCAAGACCACACAATTGACCGCACGTACTGAGAGTAACATGTTTCGCTAAATTGGCTTCAAGCCAGCAGCATAGTCACGTTTTCTCAATCGGCTCAGATAATATACATTATGACCCTTCTTAAAACAAATTGTTCGTTTTGAGGATCTAATTCATTTTGCCAAAAGTGATTCTATATGAATTTGTTAAACATCTATGATGATTATAGAAATTGTAAACTTTCACTTAACGTACTATTGAATGAACTGTTATACAATTATAATAAATAGTTAATACTATGAACATAATAATCGTCAATTAATATAAAATAATCCAAAAAATATGCTCTAGGTTGATTAATTTTAATAACAGGATACATCATAGTATGCAAGTTCGAATTCATGTCGTATACAATAGGCAATAAATATGAAATTTATACTATATATATAATATATAGATGCAAAACACACTGGAAATAAGATATCCGTACATTGCTCTGTGGATGAGGTTACAAAGAAACAAAATAATGTGGCATATGTTATGTGCAATATCGAATAAACTACGTTGAGTACTTTATAAAGAGTTGATGATAAAGTTATATAGTATAAAAGTATACAAGTTAGCAATCGTACATATTAATTACTGATATTGTTATTTTTTCAGCCGGCACAAATTTGGTTGGAAAATTTACGCAGAGCGTTAGAAGGATCGTTCAAGATGTTAAAGACGAAGGAACAGCAAGTAAGTTTACTAGATTTCAGACTTAGAAGACAATTAAAACTTCCGAACATGCATGGAGAGAAATGAATATTGAAATTCACTAACAAAAATAGTAAAAGTGGAAATTAATATCAAACTTTGAAATAATAATGCACAAGTTATCATGTTTCATTGTAAAAATTGATATTTGATATTCATGGAAATTGATGTATTTTATTCTAAAAATTATGACGTCTTAAAACATTTTTCACGATTTATACATAAGAAATTGCAAGAAACTTTATAATGGTTGCAGCTTTTTGAAAATTTATATTCAAAATTCATGTATTTTTTTTTGTTTCCTGAACATTTTTGACGATCTATTTAATATGGGCAAATATTTAGAGGTCTTAAAATCAACGATTGCTTGTAGTTTTTTTTGTTCTTAATAATAGAAAATAGGTGTAAACAATTTTTGAACAATTTCAAACTCGTGTAATATTGTGCTTAACTTTGAGGCATTGTCAGGGAATTATTTTCGGATCAATAAGTGATATTTCTCAACGGTGAAAATAAAACTAAATTAAGTAATTATTATACGTTGAGTAATAATTTTCCGAATTTTTTTTTTTTACTTTTGACAATCAACACTGAGAAAAATTTGTTCATTTAAAATAACTGAGAATAATAGTTGATAATTGTAATCAACTATTAAAAGTAGTCAATATAACTGAAATTAAAACAGCGGAAAAAAATCCGTTAAACATGGGTCACAACTGACATTTTCAACAATGGTAGGCTTATAACTGGCATTATTCAGTTTAAATAACAGATAAAAGTTGTTAAATTTATTATTTGAATCAACATATTATGTGTTATAAATGAAACTGATAAAAATATCGATAGTATTTTTGTTATCGACAAAAATACTCAATTTTTGTTTCATCATAATTTATACCAATTACATTTTCAGTTGTATTTACTGACTATGTAATTTTTTCAGTGAAATATTGAAAAATTGTCGTCCACAAATGTGTTATAAATCTTCATATGAAATAGATCAAAAACGTCTGCAGTTTGTAATGTCACATTAATTAAAAATAATATAGAGGCAATTGATGTTCTTCAATTTCGTTAAAACAAATTTGCCTTTGATAAACATTTGAATTGGAATATTAAAAAAAAATCAAAAGTTATATGAAGTACAGCTCAGAAGTTTTCAATAATATTTTATTAACATGTTACTAATAACTAAAGCTAGTTCTGAGAGATAATGCAATATGCGAGGAAAAAAAAGTTTGATTCAGACAATTAGTTTTCAAGATTATTACGAACCTAATTTCTTACGATATACAATTTAAATTTATACACGATGAATTCGATTTATTTCTATAATAAAAAATTATTGGAATTTGTCTTTTTTGAATGCTGAATTCAACTCATAATTCTTGTTGAATGCAATATGCAATGGTTATGAACTTTTAATGTGATAATTCGTTGGACTGAAAAATTATTGAATCAGAAGAGTAAATGTGAAAATTACACTTTAAGAACACTTGCAATCGCTTCACATGGCGGTTTCAAGTCAGCGGAAAATAAGCTGTTGGCAAGTTGCCAGTTGCTACCAACAACTTTAGTGCCATGAATGAAGTTCAAGCGTAAAAACGATTGTAAACAGATTGAAATGTAATACGTTCAAATTTAAAGTGATCTTGAAGAAATCAACTCTACAAAAATTGTTACTATTCATTCAAAATTTATATTCATAACGTCATATTAAGAATCGTTAAACTTGAGAAATAGAAGAATTTAAAAGTATAAATTTTTAAAGAATTTTGTTAAATAAAAAATAGGGAGTTACTATTGGCCCTGCAGAATAGAGTTTACGAGAGTGTATGAGAACAAATGAGAGTACATGAGGGTATTTACGAGAGTGAGCATGCACATATAAGAGTGTTTAAGCATATTATTATTATTTTTTAATTTTTTATTTTATTGTTATTTATTTTAACAATAAAATGCGTACCATGCGAATAATTTTTAAGAGAAAAAATAGGAGTTTTGTGCTTTTTTGTTATTTTTATTAAAAAGAAAACGAACAAAAATTTTTATTTTTGGAATCTTTGCTACTATTTAATTTAATTTATTTAATTTATTCTCTCATGTACCCTCATGCACTCTCATTTACTTTCATGCACTCTCTCATGTACTCTCAGATACCCTCATTTACTCTCTTGTGTACTCTGCAGGGTGAATATACTAGTTCTAAAAAAATACAATTTTTAATTGCTATTTGAAAATATGTTAAACATTATAAAATGTATCTTTTATGTGCAGGTGGTCAAACGAAGGAAGAAGTCATCGAAACGAATGAAAGATTAAGAACTGTGAGGATACGACTGGACGGGAGTTACGATACTGCTAAACGAGCCCTGGTGGAGTTGATGTGTAAATATACCAACAGCAAAAATGTGCGAAACGTATTTCAACGTTATAATCTTCTCAAAGAAATGATAAAGGTATTCACGATGAGTAAGAATTTGTACCATTAATTTTTTTTCTGGTTCGATATTTTTTCAATTTTCTATATACACATCTAGAAACATGTAGTAAACATTTTATCAATGAAACAGAATCGTTTAGTCCAGAATGTACGCCAAACAAAGAGAACACTTCAATAAACATACGAAGCTAAAAGAACAATGACGTATCAAAATTTACAAAACTTTCTTTGTTTCACTATGTTTCTACGATTTACAATTGGAATATCTGGAAATTTCACAGTTAATTCGATTTGCACACTGTGAAAAGATGTATAATTGCATGATGAAACGGCACAAAGCAACGATTCAGCTTGTCAATCCGAGTCAGCGTAAAGAAAAACTTTAATTGAAATAAAAATGTAACGTTTGTATTTTTCTAACAAATTGCTCTTTTCATACAGTCCATTACACTTGCTTTTCATTCTAAATATTCTTTTAAATCGATCACTCCAGTGACGTTATTAAAATTTGAAGTTGCTCTCGTTTCAGGATGTGATCAAATTGGAAACTCAGTACTGGACATTAGTGGACATTCCGCGTCAAGAGAAGCAGGAGACAGTACCAGCGTTCGTGCTAAGGGCTTGTGCAATTATGGAAAAAACACATAAAAGCGGGGAGGGCGTAAAAACTTCGGCACGATTAGCAGAAGAAGCAGAAAGTAAAAGAGAACGCATTGAACGACTTGAAAGTATGACCAATTGTTTTTTAAACTTTTACAAAATCATTTTTTTTAAATTAAAGTAAATCTACATTACACAATAAAACGCATACAAGTTGAAGTAGATTAAACTGAAAAATTAGCAATCAATTGTAATTGATTTTCGTCACGCAATAATTAAATTACGTTCGAAGATTAATTCGTGACATTCCTTGCAAGATTGAACAGAAGTTGAAATGCAATCAAGAAGACAAAAAATTTTATTCACCGGCAGTACTATGTGAAGGTGCATTAGCAATTTAAATTGCTAATTATTCAATTAAAATAATTATTACAATTTATTTGTTATATATAGCAACAACTAATATTCTTCGAAAGACATTCAGTCACCATCGTCGAAAATTGATAAAAAAGATTCCAAAATCTGATGTTAAGATTGACAAATTAAATTTTTGCGATGTTGTTTAGTTATTATTAGTTTTCATTATTTCAAGTTATCATTCTCTATTTTATTGCCAACTAAAAAGTTCAAGTTAAGTTAAAAAGTAATTTTCATGTTTCATTAATTTCAGTACTATTTTCAGCATGTTTGAGATAGTTTTTTGAAAACTCTTCTCAATATTTGTTTGATTTATAATTGGGCCTTTCAAGCGCAAGTCCGGTTTTTACATTGGAGATTTAAATTTTTATTTGCTGTAAACACTCTAAAAAATGTACACGATTTTTCCTGTTTTTATTGGCATTGATTGGATTTAACCAGCCAGAGATAGTATTAACTCAATACGAAATAAGGTTGCTGCAATAGAAATGTTTTATCTCTGCGAGAACTATTATCATAATTTAGTTAATTCAATTTCCTTCGGATTTGTCTCGTGGCAAATAGAAAATGTTCACGACGCAATCTATTTTCGGATAGATGAAAACACGGAATTCGGCCAGTATTTCGCCTGAATTCTAATTGCGTTAAATCATTATATTTTAGAATGTGATCAACATTATAAGCGGTGAATTTTTTTTATTAAAATCACAATTTTAAAATACAGCTACTTAGTTAATTAACATTCAAACAAGTATTTGGATATAAAAAATGTTATATCATAGTATTAATCACACGAGAATCGAAGTGAATTTAAGATATTGTTCTTTCTAATCCGGGAATAGATTGTAATCGACCATCTTCGATTTATCCTATTTCTTTTTGTTTCAAGTAAAAATTATGGTTAGTGTCTTTATACAGGGTGTTGAAAAAATTCCGTGACAGTGAAATATTTCAAAAATTTCACACAAATTAAAAAACGAAAACCCGGAAGGTGGGAATGGAGCAGCTTTGAAATTTCCAACAGGATCCTCCATATTCTATTACTATATTATTAGATTCTCTGTGAAAAAAAAAAAAAAAAACAAAACAAAACAAAACAAAACAAAACTTTTGTTCGAATCATTTTTTTCAGATTCAACCTTCCCCTCTCTGATCCCGGAGGTGAGGGTGCGAGATCAATTTTGATATCGTTGGATAGCCCTACAAAAAATATTGGATACGTTTATTTTTGTTTTTTTGATTCATTGTGAATTTATCAAAATAGATGACCGATTTTTCCGGATTTAATAAAAAAACATTATTATTACGATTACTGCCGAATTTATCATGAATCTCCACTTTGAAGTCCATTTTTTTATTACAAATATTTAATTGGAGATGTAACTAGTTGTTTATAGTTCAAACGATAACCACAAGTTTTTAAGTTATCATTCACGACGCAGTAATAAAAAATATATTTTTGTACCTTTTTATTCACATTCTGTATCAATATGTAAACCATAGGAATATAATTTTTGAAATATACTATGGAAGGAAGTTTAATAAATATAAAAAGATTTTTTGAAATTTTTAGATTAGCTTTTTAGATTGACAAAAAATAAAAACTAAAAAAGTGGATATCAAAATAAAAATGATGGCAAAAAAGGTATTTTTTGAACCAGTTTTTAAGTCTAAAAAAAGGAACTTAGTGTCATCCTATACGTCCTTGTATACGGATTACAGATTTTAGTAAACTTTCAGTGTTAGCACATTGCCAAATAACCAATTTTTTACCCAAATTAGAGAATTTTTGGTTTGTAGGCAATGCAATTTATATCCATTGAAATGCAAGACGTAAATAATTAAAGTGAATTTTCCAAAATATAGTTTCATTTTCTGATGAAATTTTCAATCGAATGCTGATTATGTGTAGTTGACCAACGATTAATAATTAAAATTTGCAGAATAATTAAAAGCATAATTCAAAAACAGACAAATGAAACAGTTTATTCCATTGATCAGTATAATTTCAAAATTTACTGACAAAACTGAATCTCAATATCATTTATGAATCAATTGAACAATGTTTTCACAATTCAAAAATGTTTTTTGTTAAATCTAAGTATCACTGTAAAAATACAAACGATTTTTTAAACAATTTTTTAAAACTGGGTTTCTATTTCATTTAAAAATTTCGCATTTGAGCAGTTATTCTTTCTCTGGTGTTCAATATTTTATTGCTGTGCAAATTTTAGTTGTTTAACACAATTTCATCATATAAATGAATCAATAAAATTAATTGTTAATTTTCAGATGAACATGTTCTATTGAAATGCATTTCTGCTTTTATTTCTTATTAGATATTTATATTTTACAATTCTAATGATACACATCAATTATTGATGTCTTGCATTTAAAAAGATGAAAATTTTCTTCAATTATTTAAATTTTATCATAAAATATATTAACTAAGTTCTTTGATTGGCTGACATTACCAAAGATACATTTTCTTACCGTCTTCACATGAAAATGTTTTTAGATTTTGGTGAACGAATGAGTTAAAGTCGAAAAACAATTTTTATAATTTTTTGATTTCTAAATTACATTAATAATTGAAAAAATTTCTTTAGTCTATATAAACACATTTCACTAATCATGTTTATGGTCAGTTAATGTTCTGTTGTTAGTTTATGACTACACAGTTTTTATTTTATTCTAAGAAAGTTCACTAAGAGATTTCTTTTTGATTGTAAGGTAGATAGTAATAATTTAATTAAATTATATGAGACTTTTAATTTGTATTAACTTAATTCCGGTTAATGAAGAAACTAAAAAGTTTACATATATTTTAAAATTGTAACGTGACGATACAAAGTTTGCTGCCTCTTACCTACGCCTCGTCTCGATTTCGTTCCAACTTCCGTTCAATTTCATAAGGGATGTCCTGGATTAGTGTAGAGGATGTAATTTACTTACTGCACGATGAGGAGACAAAAAAATACTGTCCAATTAACTGCACGTATAACAAATAATACTAGTAAAAATTTATATTCAAAGTATATTCAAAGAAAATACAAAAAATCGAACATCAACTATTGTCTGAAAATATTTTTCAAGTTAATGGAAAAATCTGCTTCAATATTCAAGACTTTCGTATAAGAATATCGGAAAGAACAATTCCATAGTTCTTTCGCAATTTTCTTCATAACACTAACGATTACAGTAACAAAAACTGAGAAGTTTCATTGTTTTTTTTTATAAAAAACATAGTACATTTTTTGTTGGAAACTGTAATCCAATATTAACTTTATGAAACTGCCTTGCATAAAAACTTCAATTTAACCTATATATTCCGATCCGACAAATTAATTCTTACTAAGCGAGCATAAGACTTTATAAGACCGTTCAATTTAACTAAAACAAAAATTCTAATCCATCAGTGATTGATTGGAATTCTATGATTTAATGAGTGTAATGATAATATTAATAGTTATAACAATAATAATAATAATAATATTAATAATAATAATGATAATGGATAATGGATAGATAATAACTACATGATAGATAACTAAACAGATAGAAATTCTACACGAAATTTTTCTGTGATTCACAAGAAACCACGGATCGTAGTATCAGTAAAGTAGACATTACATTTTTCACAGTAAATTTTAATCTACCATTCAAACCATTTTAATAGTAATAAATAACAAGAATTTTTGAACGAAATTGATTTTAATTGAATTTTTTAATTGGTAATAAAAAAATTTCAGACTAATTAAACAAATTTTCATAAGGCCAATTCACATTGACATTTACATTTTTAATTACATTTTGTTTGTTATTTTTTAATCTACCATTAAATCAATTTTCATAGTGATGAATAACAAATTTTCATAAGAAATTAAAGAATTTTTGTAGTAATGAACAATCAAGATTTAGACAAATTCAAAGAAATTTTTCAAATTTTTATAGCAATTCAAGAATTGATTGAAATGATTATTTTTTGTATCGACAAATGATTACAAAAAAAATTTTTATTATATATACGAAAGAAAATATTTTCGCTAATTTATTGGCGCCCTAAAATTTTGTTGCAAAAAACTTTAGGCGTCTAAAGTTTCTGTTTTGAATGGTGATATATTTGCTGCCGACTTTTAGACAAAACCTAATAAAAAAATCAATATCTAAAAACAATAAGATTTAAAAAAAATCCTATTTTTAAATTCTATTTCTAGATCCCAAAATCTCTAAGGAAATATTCAAACGTCTAAATTTTTTGCTTCTTTACATTTTACTTACCTTGGCCAAACGATACTTCCTTATATGTTATTCTTTTATTTTCTTATTGATTTTTGTCGTGTTCTAGTTTGTAGTGTTTCAGGAAAGCGATTTTAATTGGGTTCGATAGTAGAATTTACTTTATTAGCTCACCCAAATATTTCTGCAGGTGAAGTATTTAGTATTTGTTTGGCTCAGCGAAAAATGAATTACGGGATCTTCACCACCTTGGGTCCACTTCTGGTTTAAATTGGGTAGCGCGATCTTGACAATCTGTGGGACTATATCCACACCGGCCCGCCCACGCGCCGACCCGGACACTCTCCGCCTTTTTACTCTTTCTCTCTCTTTCTCTTTTCACTACCCACTGTCGACAAGCTGCAGCATCCGATCGAGACATCCAAGATGGGAAGATACCACGCGTTGAGCGATCTCCATCTATAGTAACGTACTACAGTAACATACCATCTAACTAACGAGAGCTATTAACAGCCCATAATTTTGTCAAGCTATACGGGGTTGGTGAGCGGTTGCCATACTACTCCTGACAACGGGACTTAATCTGAAACAGCAAGTATTGGTCCCTTTTTGCTGTTTAGCCCGTGGCTGAGCATGTCGAGGCTTTCAAGACGGCCTAGGAAAGAATTTGCTAAAAGGTCCTGAGAATCTGAGCCCGATCCTGAAGGTGGGTCGCGACACCAGGAACACGATTCGTTCAAAATGGCCTTAAGATGACGTCACTGGAGGATTCGAAATTAGCCATGAGAAAGATTGAAATGGTGGGTACAAGAAGGATCGTCGCGTTGAGCATGGTCGGCTCATTTCTCTTTGCTGTGAAATGTGGACGTATACGGAAGGCGATATAGTAGTCGTGAATCGGCGAACGTTGGATCACTATTTGAGCCAAATTCCATCTTTTTAGAAGCCTTGTGTGAATTTTTTGGTATAGTTTTGTTATGAGCGTTTAGAATTGACGTTTTGATACTCGACGCCATACTATTATCGTTATTTTTTCCCCTTCTAGTTAGTTTCTCAAGAGCTTAGAATTTTTTTTGAATTGACATTTAAAAATTCAATTTCTTCTACGAGATGATAGATTTAAGTTTATAATTACAATACGAGTAAATATTTCTTTTAAGTTTCGAGCTTGATGATTGAGATAGATATAAGTTTTTAATTACGATATAATTGATTTTTTTCTGAAAATTTCTTCTTGCATCATATATTTCTTTATTATATATTTATACTTAAAAAATAATATTTATATTTATATATTTTAATATATATTATATATAATTATATTTCTTTCTTTTCATTTTGTTAAGGTTATATTGCCTATGAGTACGATAATTTTAAATGATAAGAATTTTGTCACGTTATCCCATCCCACTCTTAAAAAGTTGATGAAACCCTGAAGTTGCATCCGCGGCCAATTCACGCGTAATGAGTTTATTTTTGTATATGACAGGTCGGTTTGA
>JAQQRF010000846.1:0-24294 GCA_030523145.1 Trissolcus brochymenae | reverse complement strand
ACCCCGACGCGAGGGGTCGATTAAGCATTGGAGGAAAGAAAGAGAGGAATTACAGAGTGATCAGGGATGTGTTTACTACAAGAAGACCGCGAAGTTATGTTAAGAATCCATACAAAAAAATATCACTTTTTCATAAATCGAGATTTTCAAAACGGCCCAAACTCAACAAGTATGAAGATTCGAGCTTCGTGCCTATGATGACTTTTGATCAGGTCGACTTCTTGTACAACATACTAAAATTTCAGACGATTTGACTGAAAGCCATTTCCCATTTGATTTGTGCGGGGTTCTTTAACAGGTTAATTACACACGTAAATTTAATAGATGAATAACATTGCTAACAAAGCAAATTTCAAACTTTTAATGCTATTTAAGTAAATTTAAGTAAAAACAGATTTAAGCTTTTCAAACAGAAACAGATTATTCTATCATATTTTGTTTTTTTTTTTATATAAAAAATTTTTATCTCCATAACGGGGTTGGCAGGCGTAGCGCACTGGGGGCACAGCCCAATCCGCGGGCGTAGTCCCCTAGTATTAATAAAAAGAATTTGTTTTCTAGGAAATATGAATAGTGATAGGAATAAAAGTTTCTGCCTTACTTGTGTGTTTTTTTTCTTTACCTTTTTCCTTACGTTATCTTTTTAATCAGTAGTTTTGGTCGCCATATCTAAGGTGTTAGGTTTTGTTGTTAGTTTTTATTATTTTTTTCAATGTGTTTGTTATTTCGTTTTAAGTTTTAATATTTTTTAATTTTTTTCATACTTTTCTCTTGATTTTCGGGTTTGTTTACAGGGAGCGTGCTTTATGCCTTCTTCGTCCGTTTAGAGAAAGTTGTGCGCTAGGTGGTTGCCATTCGAGTTCAGGTGAAGTGGCCTTGTCGGCCAGTCAGGCTGTATTTCGCGCCCTCACTGCCATGATTCCCAGCCTGGAGGCCATACTTTGGGGTCATGTTGTCCGCATAGCCCAGGATCCGCTATTCCTCGAAAAATTGCCAGGGACCGGCTTGATGCGTTGGCCAAACGCTCTTGCATTTGCAAGCTCTGGCAATTCTGGCGAAGGGTTTTGCAGCCCTTAATCCAAGCCAGAGAGCTGGCTGCCCGGAACCTGGAGGTCTTTGATTTGTATTTTTTCTAAAAAGGTGGTGGAGCTGAAGGCAATGATCAGTGGGGTGTTTTTTTTTCTTTTCTTTGCTCGGCTTTAACCTGTATTTTTTTCGTTTCAGGTTTGAGTATCGAGGTTGGAGTGCAAGGTATCTCAAGGTATTTGTGTGGAAAAAGGGAAGGTGGTGAATTTTTTAAGAAAAAAAATTGAAATTTAGTTGGTGTCTTGATTTTCTTATTTTCCTGTACTTTCTAGGTCCATTTTCTTAATTATTAGGCTATACCAATTTTTATTTGAAGATAATATAATTTGAATATATAACATTTTTCATTCCATTTATCTCAGGTTGATTCACTTATTTCCTCTCTCAGGTTTGTCTGTTGGTAACTGTTGCATTGTATTTTTTTGTTAGTTTAGCGCCGATTGATGGCGATGTCTTGACCGATTTATAACGGTGTCGCACGGGGAGACGCCGATATATAAGTCGTGATTCTGCTCGTGCAGTATGGATGGCGATAAACATTATGCCTTTCGTATACCGATTATTTGCGATTGGCATAGAAGGCAATTGGCGTTAACAGTTATAATAATTAAATGAAATAATGTTACTATTATTGCCTGAAAAAATGGGATAATAATGAAAATTATATAATAGATATTTTAAATGATGAATTGGTATAATCTAAGAAGGTTTAATACTTTGTTCTATTCTGCTGTGACCTATATTAAGTAATATGGTGCAGAGATAAGGAAAAAATTTGCTGAATTGTTTTAACGTCGTTTAAGGCCGCGGCGATTTCGGCCGAATTCACTGTTGCAATAAAGTGCCCACGGACTCTGTGACGCGGATGTGTGTAGACATATGACGGCGTTATCATATGTCGTTACATGGAAGAATTTTTTTCTTGATTCATTAGATTTCGTGAAATAAATATTTGAGAGATATATTACGCACTTTTGTCATTAATTAGAATGTTCATGTAGGTAGTACTGCTAAACTTTTTAGTAATTCATATGTTTATGGTAAAATGACGATTTGCAATTCTTCTTCTCCTAGGTGAGCTAATTAAGCGCGATTTCTGTTTATGTTTCTTTCCTTTCCGTCAACATCTAGTTTCGCGACTTGTAAGTTTGCGTTCGCGAGTAACCGATATTCTTCGAGATTACTCGTCAGGTTTATCATGAATTCGTCGAATTTTTTTCCTTCGAAGTCTATTTTCGGGAAAGCGCTTCTTGAATTGTTAATACAATTGTCAATTGGAACAAAGATGTCTGGAATTTCATTTCTTTTAAGTAAAGACTCTAATGTTTTCAGTGAGTCAAATAGATCGTTGCTTGTTCATGAGATTACTGAATTTATTCTTTATCATTATATAAAACTAGTGTTTCACCTCTTTTTATTCGGATTACTTCACCGACCTTTAGTTTTTCGTGTGTTGTTTGTTTATTAATAAAACCTTTTTCGCATAAAACCCGCATTGCTTCAAAATTCATATCACAGTCAGCTAACATGAATAATGCTTCGTTGCCATGTTCTTGTATTATTATTTGATCTGCCTCAACTGTATTTGCAAATTTTCCTGATATGTCTTGCGGTTGGTCCGTTATTGAGTCTGATATTTCTGTTACGGAGAACTGTTCTATGTTTTCTAGCAAATCCGGTAATTCGAAAAACTCATATAATAGTGATGGAGTTTTTAAATCAGGATAATTAGGGCTAGGATGTTCAAAATTTGGCACTTCAATTGCGTTTTCTGAGGACTTTTGCATAATAATGACGTCAGGATAGCGTACTGGTGGAGATATAGTCCTGGATTGAAAAGAATTTGAGGGGCTTCGTCGCCTGTCTCAACGCGTAGCGGGGCATGACGCGTTTCAGAATTCGGCGGAGAGTTGTGACATAGCGAAGGTCGCGCGCTATCACTGCTATCTGATTTCACGGCTGAGTATTCGCCTTGTTATTTTTGATTGATTTGTCATGCAAATAAAATATAATCTTAATACCAAAAATACGAAAAAGGATAGTTCTAATTACTTCACACCATATTTCATTAAGTATCATTTTTCGATTAATTTTAATGCGAATATATAGGAGTCTTTCATATTCAATTATTTCTCCGAGATTAATTTAAGCTGCGTTAATTGTTTCGATTGTTGAATTTCGAACCACTGTTTCTTGATAACTAAGGCGTACAATGTGGCACTTGCTTCTTTTATTACTACAGCGTCCCTTTGAATTGAATTTATTTTCTTCAATTTAATTTCTTTGATGGGGCCGGCAGCAGCAAGTAGAGCTAGCGTTGACGTATTCATTTAATCGTCGCTAGATACGAAATATGCAGTATGTAGAGCTTCGCGTAGTAAAGGCAGTTTCGTGATTCGCAAGTAATCAGCATAGGAGGTTTCTAGTGTTATTCGCGGAGTAAATTTCTTGTCTTTAGGTTCGTTGTTCGTTTCGTAGTTTGTTTCGCTTGAATTACCTCAAAGTTTGAATTTCATCTCTATTCAACTTAACTAAAATCCTTTTATTATTTTCAATAAGTTTGCGTGTGTTTCTTAAGGCCTTGTCTTCTTTGTGCCGGCTTTTGTTCGTTGCATTCTAGGACGCGCTTCGCAATGGTATTTCGGTGTGAAATCTTTTCTCGTGTTTATAAGATTGCGCTTCGGTGAATTTTTGTGTTTCTGGTTTTTATGAAGCCACTCTATGGCGATGTCTAGCTTCATCATACGTTTTTATTTATCATATATTTTTATGACATCTAGGACTGAATGGTCTCCAGATTTCTGTATCTTTGATTCTGGTCTAGGTCTCGAGAACTCTTCTTCTTGTGTCCATTTAGTTTGACTTCTCGTTACAGGATTTGGTTTTCTAAAAATTCCTTATTCAGTGTTGCTTTTCTCACTACTGTCTTTTGGCGAGGTTGCGGGTTTTTTCTGGGCCGCCCTCTTCTTTGCGTGTATATACTGTTTGGGATTTTGCCTTGTGTCGCCCTCTGACAGCTATTTTTTGCTGAGACGTATTCTCACACGTCGCTGTGTTCGGAAGAATTGGCGATTCTTCCGAATTGGCGAGTGATTTTTTAGATGTCGTGTAATGGGGATGTTTCAAATCTCCCGCGAAAAGAGTTGTGCTCACTGCGCCACCTGGCGTGAACTTTGATTTGAGTTTTTCGCGGGAAGGTATGAGAAGTTAGTTTCACGTGATTTTGCCGTCTTTGGAATTTTACCGTGGCGATGGCAGCGCCACCTAGAATTGGTGTGGTGATATGCGACACCTGGAGGATTTGCACACCTGGAGGACAACTGCAATCTGTCGGTGCTTGGTTGTTTATGGCAGGTTTCTTTCTTACCGACCCGTCTCGGGGGTAAGTGTGTAAGGGATCCCTAGGCGTAAGATCGGGGATGAACAATCTCGTCCCGAGATGTTCAGAAGCATCACTCAGTCCCTGGGAATGCTGAGGGAGTTCTCACTGTATTGTGACGTCTCGCAATGAGTGCGAGAGAGAGAGCGTGTTCACGTCCCGTGAATGCTCGAGTAGGGGATAGCTTATTCGTCCCGAGTAGCTAGGAGTGAGCCAAAATGCTCGAAAAGGGAATTTCCTCTTGTCACAAGAGGTTTTTTAGGTGAAGCACGAAGCTCACAAAAGAACAAAAGGAGTGTTGAGAACACTTGAGAATGCCGCTGTGGCTCTAAATGAGCGCTGTGGGCGAGTTCCTCCGTCTCGGAGAGAAGTCGATGAATGGTGGCTGTCCACGCGTATTTTATATAGGAATTTGTCGGATCACTAGCGTGAAAACATCGTAAAGCGCCGTCTAGTGTCGCGTGAGTGATACTCAGACCGAGAACAAAAGTCGGTCCGGGAGGTGCTGCCATCGCGTGTTCGTAGCACGTAGCTTCGGTGTGGTGCGGAGCAGCACAAATTCAAAACCCCAAACAGTGACAATAGTAAAACGTATAGTATGAAGTAATGTGTTGCATAAACAATTGTCAATAGCTAACGCTCAGTTTTCGAGTAATTAGTTTTGGCTTGATTCAATGTTCTTAAAGCGTAAGCTACTGGTAGGTCATTTTCTTCTATGATCTGGCATAAAACCGCACCAATTGTGTAGTTAAATGCATCGGTAGTTAAGACAAACGGTTGATCGTAATCTTGGTATAGCAAAATAGGTGGGTTTATTATTTTACCTCTTTGTGTGTCAAATGCGGTTTGTTGCTCGTTTGTCTATTCGAAAGGAATTTTGCCGTTCAACAAATTAGTTAAGGGGTCTTGCATGTTTAGCGAAGTTTTTGATAAAGTTTTTGTAGTAACCGATAAGTCTAAAATAGTACATTTTGCACCAAGGCACGAAAGTGCGGGTTTCAATGCCGGGGTACAATATGATGGGCCGAACGCAGCGAGGCTTGTCAGTACCCGGAAACTTAACCCGCACGTTCGTGTCATGGTACAAACTATACTTTTTACACCGAGCAGCCTGAAAATGCCGATTTTCAGTTCCCAAAGTACCTGACTTTCGGTCTTACTTTGGGAGCCAAAAATTGGCATTTTTGGCTCCCAAGGTGTGAAAAATCGTTTTATTTTCTTAGGTGATGTCGGGACTGGATAATCCTTGACAGCTCCGATTTTATTGGAATCAGTAGAAACGCTTTTGGTCGATATGATACGGTGTTGATAGTTCACAGATCTTTTCGAAAAAGAACATTATTCGGTCCTAAGTTTGAGATTGGTACCTCTTACTTGGTCAGCTAATTTCCTGAATTTTCTGTTGTTTTTTTTTCTAGTGTCGTTGAAAATAGAATTACGTCATTGAGGTACACGCTCAATTTGAGGCCAATCATTCCAGCAAGTACAGTAACCATCATGTATTAAAAGGTGGCGAGGGCGTTTTTAAATACAAAGAAGAGGCGGTTCAATTTGAAGTAGCCGCAGTTCATGAAAAAACTAGTTATATATTTGTCCTTCTCTGCTGTAGGTATTTGGGGGAACCGCTGTGAAGGTCTATAGTTGTAAAGTATTGGGCTTCGGCTAACAAGTTAATTATTTCTGTGTTATTGGGCAGTGGATGTGAGTTTGGGATGGTTTTGCTATCCAGGATTGCAGGATTCGATTGAGAATAATTTTTTACCTTTGGTTTTTTTCATTAAGGTTGGAAAGGTAGACTGGTTCTAGTTCTACGACAAGTGTTGAAATCAAAACGGGGTTGGATGAAGTGTTAAACGAGTACGTGTATCTCAGTCCGTACTTAGCTAAAATGAGACATTCTCCAATATAAATGTTTTCGGCAGCTTTGATGCGCTCCAAGAAACCCACGGGAATTGACTTGAAATTTGCAACTCGAACGTAATTTAATTTTGTATAATTTGCAGGGATGTCGGTGTATTCACCTTGACTAGACTGAATGTCATAGCCGTCCATTTTCTTCGTTGCGTACGACTTAAAATGGCATTAATTTATTCGCTATCGTTAAATTTATTTCAATTATTTGTAATTACGGAATTATTTATTGGGTAATTCAATTATCTTAAATTACACGAAATTATTTATTATTTCGTGGAATCAATTTAATTCGAACAAGACCATATTTTATGCTTGTGTCACCTAAACGTGTTTATTTAATACGGCTTCTATTGAGGATATTTAATACGGCGCATCTATTTACCAAAAATGTGGCGTTTTCTTTAATAAATTAGGAGCACTTGATTTTGACGGTTGGTGCACTTGGGATCTAGCGTGGCACAACATAATATTGGCAGTTACATTTGACCCAGGAGTTAGTTCGGCCCGGCCATCCTGGCCACAATTACGTTATTTGGAGTGTTATCATCGTATTTGACGTTGTTCTGGAGTACGTTCTCCGCGTTGGTCTAATATATTTGTCCTTGACTATTTTGGGTGCAATTATGTTGCATATAGGGAGGATTGAGCATGCTTGTTGAATTTTGTTGCCTACAATCATTTGATTGGTAATCATTTTGTTTGAGTTGTGAAAAGATTTGTTGGTTTCATGAGTCGTTCGTGCTAGAATTATATTGGCCTTCATACGAGTTATAGTTATTTCCATCTCGGTTATAATTGATCGGGTTTTGGTTGTAATTTCAGTTATAGTTATTTGAATTCGAATGGTAGTTCTTACGGTTCTCGGGTCTGAAAATTTGTTGATTCTGCGAATAATTGTTTTGCGGTGCATAGTCATTATTTAGGCGCTGGTTCCTTTTCGAAAATCGGTTTTGTTGGTAATCATTGTTGTAAGAATTATGACGACTATAATTATTTGTATAGCCGTTTTCGAGTCTAAAACTGTTGTTTGTTCTTCGGTTATTATTTAGAATTATTTTGTTCTCAAAATTCCGATTTCCTCTAAAATTTCGGTTTGGCTCGATGCGTACGCTGTGTTAGCGCAAATTTGAAATTTCTATACTTTCCAAATTATCAGTAACAATAAACTATAGTTCTATGTAAACAACCAGTACTATGGTACTGTTTACTAAGCGATGGTGCGATTTAATTGGCTGGTGTAACCAGCACAGCCACATGACCAAAACACCCCAAGAAACAGTGGTCGCGACGATTTGCGACGAATGCTGCATAATGAGTTAATCAATAAACTTAATTAATAAAAAAATTAACACAAAATTGTTAACAATAATAATGATACTAACTGATCATGATTCAACGCACGTGGCGAAGGAAAAAATTCTTGCAACAAAACTGTATTAGTAAGGGTTAAACGATTTCAAACAAACAAACAAAGAGAAAAAGAAAGTCATCATATAAATAGTTCCCAAAGTTCCCGTCGATAGAAAAAAACTATCAGATAGAATTGATTTCCCAATTATAAACAGAATTAACTAACGGCCAATTACAGTAGCCTAAAATGGTTGTTATTTGAATTTTGAAATTACAGAAGAAAATGACTGTTGTAATTAAGGTGCCGTTGATCAAAAATTAAAAAATCCGCAAATGAAAAGGGCAAAACTTTCGACAATAACGAAAAGACCAGAACGACACAGATTGCCTGGAAAGATCTCGGACCGATACAAAACTTTGCGCACGCAATAGAAAACTAACCGCAAAACTAAACTCAAAATTAAGCCGTCGGCTTTGGGACACTGGAAAAAAGAGGGAAAAATGGTTCACTGAAGGTTTTATAACCGTCGCCCCACTTCAGCCGCAACGCAAAACCTGGCCTAAACTCAACTTCGGGCCCCTCGCGGAGATGGCCTTGGGGAACAGTAACCCCCTTTATCGACCCCGGTCAATATTAGCGGGAATAGACCCTGCCCCACTGATGATCCTGCCGCTATGGGGATTTTCCTGAGGACATCTAGGCTGCCGAGTACGCTCCCCGGATTTTTCTAAAAAAACGAATTGGCGGCGACTTATTCCTGGAGCTGCAAACAAAAGTTTGTTAATCGGTATCTCGTTTGATGAGTGTCCTTTTTGCTCAAGTTGGTATTTGGAATTTGCCTCTTTCAATAAATTTAAATGATTTACATAAACTTTGGCAACCTTTATATATGGCCATTCTGAAAAAATTTTTAAGTAAATTCAGGAAGGTCTTTTGGGCTCAGTTTCCAGAGTTCTCGAGCCAAATAAGCTCTGCCACGTTGCAGTAAGCAAAATTCGTACAAAATCAATGGAATGACACCGTTATCTAATGAATCAAACTTTTTCAAAAAATCCGAGTTTAATGGTAATTACCAAAAAGCGCATCCCCGAATTCAAAACAATTGAAGAAGAAATTACGACACGTGTCGTAATCAATAATCAATTTATTTTTATTTCTAAATATGATATTTGACGTATTATTTTTCTGGTCGTATTAATCGATTGGATTATTTCACTTTTTAGTAGTATTTTTTTTCTTTTTTGAGAAAAAATTATCACATTATCGATTCTCGTATTGACTGCGCAGCCCTGGAGGCTGTCCGAGCGGATAACGGGTCGATAAGCGACCCGTCACAACTATTATCGACTACATTTTCGACGGTGAGGGCAATTAAAATATCGTTATTTACATTATTTATCAAATAATGTATGGCTTTTCTTTATCAAACTGCACAAAATTGGTAATGTCATACATGTCTTTTCATGATGATTTGAAAACCATGGTTTCTTGACTTTCTTCATGTTGTTAATTTGAATGGCAAGTGATTTTCAGAGTTTAATCTTATGTTTTCTTTTTGGTCCACACATTTTATGAATCAAGTTTAAATTCTTTTTTTGAGTGATCAAATGCTATGCATCACCTGTGTAATTGTCACCTCCCGAAGCTTCGTTTGCAAAACCCATATATAAAAAATTTGACTTAACTACCATACTTGACGTTTTATTTCTAATTTCGTAGACTAAATGAACTAAAAGTGAATTTAGTTTCGATAAAGAAAAAATATATATTATTTCTTATAATCGTAAATTTGTTCTTGTATGAATTTAGATATAACTAATAATAATAATAATAATCTAATTTTTCGTAAAAAAAGCAAATCAATAGCCAAATTGTAACTATTTATACGCTCTCATACCACGTCAACTATACCATATCTATGGTCTCACAAATTATTTCGTGCGAACAGAAATTTCCCGATAATCGAAATTAAAACAATTCAAACTTCATTTCGAACTACAATATTCAAAATGACAAAATTCTAGTATTGGTAGGGCAATATAAAAGAAAACATACTGTTAAGCTGCGTTCTCAAATTGGGTCAAGGCGCATATCCAAATTTCAAAATGTGGCAACGTCGACCTTAACTCAGTTTATCTCCGCCCCCGTGTAACTAGGCACCAGATTGCTGACCCTTCCTGCCATTAAAATACTTTTTACATATATCTGAACCCAACGAGACACATACAAAAAAACTAACGAACGGTAAGATAGACAAACGAAACCAGGACTAGAGGGTGCAGCAATTGCTTCTTTCATTCATTTGTAATTTCTGTTTTCATCGATGTCACGCAACCAAAAGGGTTTTGCTAGAGCCGATAACACATGACGAGCTTTCTTGTATCCGTCACTTGATGGTTACTCGCAGTGATTCCAAGTTTCTCGCATGACTTAAACTAGAGTTGTGCCCGTCTTTCAACACGCCCTAACTTTTTCGTCTTTTTGAGGGTCGGGTAGAAGTTCTCTGGACTCGTCAATTTTCCATCTTGGTCATGTTTTAGTTCTAAGATAAGCTCAACCTTGGATACAATGGTACCGCAAGCTGTCTGTGCTTCCACTTATTAAATTTGAAGAAAATATCTTCGAGAATAGTTTTCTATAAATTTTTTTGAAGTCTGTAACATCCTGAAATAAAAGACCGTTAAAAAGGCTAGGGGTATAATGGAGAAAAGCAATTACGTCCGTAGACAAAGTCAGACAAGCCAAGCAATAAAGTGGTCGAATTAGACCAGAATAGATAAAGAAAGCGAAGAGATAGGGAAAGTATTTTCTTAACTATTCCCCTAAAAAAAGGAAAGCGCTGGCATAACTTTTGAACGCGTTTGCAATCCTAGTTAATAGCTCCTTTATCAGACCAAAAATTTACCACAAATAAACATATAAAATTAATACATGACCCATTAATAGATTCGTAATGGATGGTTTGAAAATTAATATTTGATTTTAAAAATAAAAAATTCAGGAGAAGTAAATAAATGGATCCAAGAAATGATGAGAATTAATAAAAGTAGTATGAACATTACTTACTAACTATAATATACCAATACAAAAAAACCAAAAATATAAATAACGGTTCAAATAAAAATAAATAAGTCTTGATAATTTAATTATGATGAAAATTGTATCATCTAAATTTGAACACAGGAATGGCCAGAAATAAACGAATAAACTAATGAAGCTAAGCAAAACGGACAAAGAAAAAGATGATAAAATGAACGTGTTATTCTCCAAGCATAACTAGTTATTTTTTTATGAACATTTATAATTATTTAAATAATAAATATCGAATTTCACACTCCTGTTATGAATGCTCAAATGTCGACTTCGCGATGCGGCCAGGTGCGCTCGCGCAGAGTCTCGATTTTTTCATTTCGATGATCGAGAACTGTTGTAAATTTATCTTAGTTTGGGTTCTTGGCTTTGCTTAACATTTCTAACTGAGTTTTTATCCAGTTTCTTTAATTTTCACAGTTTGATTGACTTCTGACAATTTATTAAAGAAAGAAACAGTGAGTTTACGATCTTGCGTGGCATGATGGCTCCGATATCGTTGATGTGTAGGTTATGTTGTCCTTACATGTTTTGACACTCTGGCTTTTTCCTGTCTTGCCTTTCGTATTTTATTGTTATTTTATTTGTCCCACGGACCCCTTTTTACAGCCGTACCTGGGCCCATAACCTGTTGTAAATTTATCTTAGTTTGGGTTCTTTGGGTTCTTGGTTGTCCAACAAAACAAAAGTCTGAGAGTTGAAAAGAGTTGACAATTTTTATTGACTGTTTATTTCATAATTCCAAAAGGTACCTGACAAAAAAAGATTTTGAATAATACAATTTTCAATTAAGGAGATATAACGAAATGATAAACGATAAAAGTTTGATGAACATGTGATTACATCAGTTTTGGCATGAGATATAACATCTATAACACGAAAAGAAAACATACCTTTTGTACAGTTTGATAACAATTATTTTGACAAACAATTCTTTTTGCATCAATCGCCGGATTGTTTGCACGTTACTTGAGCTTTTCAGATTATAAATTTGAGTGTACTTGACTCACTGCTATTCGACTTGATTCATGTCACTGTCACATGAAAATGATCAAAGAAGACTTGTTGGCTGCCGACTTAATTTAATAAGAGCTTCGTTGAGCACACAATTGCTAACTTGACTCTATCTAATAAGGAAGAAGGGGTATGAAGTTGAGATAGGGTCCCATCAGCTGTCAATTTGATCAATTCTCAACAAGAACTCTCGGATTTCTAAAGTTTCATACCCCAATATTGATGAAATATTGGGGTTATTGGAGATATTGAAATATCTCCAGGGTATTGCACACGGTTCTCTCTCGTAACTTAGAAGGGGCAATCACAGGTGATGATTATCCTGCGATCTCAGAAAGAGATCAGTGTCTACCAGTCAGCTGAAACTGACAGAGAAGTTCTCCCGCGTATCTCATACTGAACCGAAAAGAATAATTAATTAAATTGGATTTTTCCCAGTTAAGGGAACTTAGACTCTCCGCGACTACGCTGCGACAGCGCATCCTCAAAAATTAAATTTTCATTTGTAAACGGACCTAGCCGTAGAATGAACACGATTTAAAATAATAAACTTTGAATATTTAATAAGGTCTCCGAAGCAGCTGGATACGTTAAAACGTAATTCGTAAGTTTTCCTATTATTCTACTTTATTTGTATCTTGTTTTCGGTTTTCATTCTTTTAGTTATTCAAATTTTCTTATTTCGTACTGGCCGTTGAAGGGGCTATGTCACGTCTATGTCACGGGCTATGTCTGGTATCTTAGCGAGCTCGCGTAAGAGCGCCGGGTAGATTCTTATCTATATGATGATGAGATGTCATCTGAGTCGTCCGAAGGTTGACCAACCGAGCTCTCTGAAACGTAAGTTTATTTGTTAGTTATTCAAATTTATTTATTTACATCGATTTTTTATTTTTTCTTGCGAGTTATCGGGGTACTTATAGTTAGTTTATGTGTGTTTTTTTCAGGTGTGCGATGAGTTGGTTGAGAATGTTGTTCAACCCTGCGCCGGGACTGGCGTGAGCGAGGTGTCTGAGTCTGAGGGCCAAAGTGTAAGTTTTGAACCTCGTTTCTTTTTTGAAATTCTTGGTGGTTTGTATTTTTGTTTATTTAGTAATTCTATTGCAAGATTCTGATATTGATGGTTTAAGTACTGCACCAGATTTGACCCTGAAGAAAGTTGTGCGGTTCGCCGAGGAGTCTGCACACGGTGTGAGGGCTAGTGCCGAGGTAGGCTAGAATGTGGCGCGAACCAAGCAAAGGGAAGGGTTTGTTTTGTGAGAGAAAATACTGGCGTTGTTTTTATTGCCTACGGCACGGGCATGAGCAGAGTCGGTGTTTCAAGCAGGAGTTTGATTTGCGCCAGAATTTGGGCGAAAAGGTCGAAAAAGAGCGAAAGAGTGCTCAGAGCCCTAACTGTGAAGGGTATATTTTTGCGGAATTGAAACACAGTTGCGTAATATAAGGGCCTTTTTGGCTTTTGTTTTTTCCTTTTTGTATTTTACTATTGGACTATTGGATGTGATATCCTGTTTGATTTATATAGCCTGGCTTCCATTTTTTTTATTGGCTGCGTATGAAACTTGATTACTGTAATACTGGTTTTTTTTGTGTAATAAATTGATGTAATTTGTAATTTGTAGCGTGTTTCGCATCTTAGTTTCATGTTTCTTTGACCTATATTTGATCCCGATGAAGTTTTCAGGTTGATACAATTCTCGACGCGACGCGTGATTTTATTTTCGAATTTGTCTCTCTTTGTGTGTTTTTTTTTGTTGATGTTCACTTGTGTATACGGAGTTGTCGCTTTTTCGAGGACCATAACAATGTGGTAAGTCACTTGAAATTGATTCAATTGTTAAACACTTATTTTATTTATCACGTGTTGTGATTTTTGTGGGTTAAAGTTAAAGTATGTTTTGTTGCCATGATCTGAATAAATTTGTACTTAGTCAGTTTAATAGTTAAAGTTGTTTACTGGTCAATTCAATTGTTTACCGATTATATTTGCATGTTTATTCATTTATTCTGTCACATAATTTGTATATTTATGGTATTTCTTCTTTTTGTTTCGTTTAAATTTCGGGATTGTCTATTAGGAATTATATAGCTAATTGAACTCGACTTGTTTTTACGATTTTTTATCCGTGGCAGTAGCAGTGACGGTGAGTCTGTGCGTGGGACTGGACCGTTAGAGTGAGAGAGACGGGGCCCTAAGAAGATACAGAGGGCAATTTGTTACGTATCAGATATTATTTCTTCGTTTTTTTTGTTTAGAATTTTCTTTATTGTTTTTTTACATATTGGGTTTAACTGTAATAGGTAATTTGTGTTGTTTCGGTTTTTTTTTGTTTTTGGTTTTTGTTCGTATATTTATTTTGTTGTATTTTCGCAGGGAATTGAGCGGTACCTTATGTACCTTGGGCGGGATACCAGATGGCGCTGTTGCTACTTCGTGGGACTTTAGAGCCGTATTAATAAGAATTTTATCATTATTTATTTATTATCAGTAGTATAATTCGATAAGTTTAAATTTATTATTAATTCTGAATTTTATTTTCATTTTTCTAGGAGCTGTTTGTCAGTTAATGATACGTCGGCCTGAAGATTTTGGTTTTATTTTCGCATTACATTTTGTTTGAATAATTTGTTCGAGCAAATTATTCTCAAGATGTTTAATTCGGGTTCGTTTAGTTTGGAATTACTTTTTTTGAAGAAAATTCGACTAGTGAAGTTTAAGATACATTTTGTTGACGTTTGAGAGGTAAGGAAGGGAGTGGAGTTAGATTGGTATTCTTGATTTTGTTCGGAAGTTTCAGGGTAGTCTCAGTTTTTCTAGTTCTTGCTCGCTGAGGTGTGCTATTTTTACGCGATTCTTGTGGATATTTCTTGGTTTTCCGTCTACATCTAATATTCAGTTGTGAAAATTTTGATTATACTTTTGAGTTTTGTAGATTAGTGCTGGCTAGTGTGCGATATTCCTGTAAGAAGTTTGTAATATATATAACATTTGAGATACTGGGTGAGCTCAAAGTGTGACCGTTTGAGAGCACCATTAGATTGCGGATGATATGGGCTGCACAGATAATGTTTAATCTGAAATATTTCTGCAAACTGTTTAATTAAAAATATTTACCGTTGTACCTTAAAAATTGTTGTCAAGTCGAACAAGCAAATGAAATTATGTGAGGTCTCAGACGACTTCACTTGCCGTGGCTTCGATTAAGGAAATTGCCATGGAGTACTTTTTGAGGCCGTCCTGGATAGTTAAGAGGTACCGAAAATTTTAGTCACGTATATATCGAGGCTGATTTTTTCTAACCTGCCTGAACAGGTGTCTATAAGTTGCTTTATATTTTTGGCAAGTGAAACATCTGTTGATGAAATCAGTAATGTCGTTCCTCATGTTTTTTCGATAGGAATTTATGATTTCTATATATATAATCTGTTGGTTTGTTTTTGGCAGGTTTCTTTCTTACCGACCCGTCTCGGGGGTAAGTGTGTAAGGGATGATCCCTAGGCGTAAGATCAGGGATGAACAATCTCGTCCCGAGATGTTCAGAAGCATCACTCAGTCCCTGGGAATGCTGAGGGAGTTGTCATGGGGGGGGGGGGGGGGTTAGTTTGTAATTGGTTGGTTGTATATAGTAAGTATATAGCAAAAATATTCGTGCATGATATTAACGACAGATCAATCACGGGTTATCACGTCACCGACAAGAATCCGTAGGTGTCCGACGGGGTACTTTCCGTATTTGCATACCCACGGGTACAAGCTACAAAACTAACACAACCAACATAAGAAATGAAACAGAAATGAAGTCCAGACAATACAATTATTTAGTATTTCGTAGTATGTGCCCTTCATGTCGCGATGGCCATTGGCCATACTAGTGTGATACTCGTTTATAATGTCTGGTCTCATCTCAAGGGGAGGGACAGTGACTTTACCTTTGCAGAGGGTAAAGGCTATATGTGTACCGCGGAAAGCGAGCGTTTTATGGTGTTCCATTGTTCTGCATTCAAACTTTCTTTGATCATTGGTACGAGTATATTTTTTATTTTGTGTTTCTCTAAGAGAGGTTTGAGTGCTTTGAGTGTTCAATTTGAGTGATTTCAGACAATGCAATCAGAGGGTCAAAAATTCCATTAAATTTGCGCTTGATAATAAGTCCGAAATATCTATGTATCCACGGTTTGTCATAATCATAACGGAGGCTTCATCCGGATGAAATATAATAACATAAATGTATTCATGCTCCTGCATGCGCTTATGACAACACATTTTAAGTAACCTGCCACAAATAAATGGGTTGGTATCAATTCTTTCTTCATTATGTTCTGTGTTCGCCAAACACAACACATGTCTTAGTCGAATTTTGTTTACTATCTAAGATTGTTTTAAGTAATTATTGTGGGTCAACTAAAACTAATATAAAAAAGGTTAAACTATCTTCCGACCAATATTTGTCATCCTTCTTTTTGATTGAAAAATCATCCGGAGGATGAAGATTCATTTTTAATCTAAAAGACTTCAACAAGTATATTGATCCTCCTTATATCAAACTAGAGAATTGGCAAGTCGCGGTATAACTGATGTTGCCATCCTCAAAGATGGCAACATTAGACATCAAAGATGTGTACTGTTGCCTTGATTAATATTGTGAAATATTAATGAAGATCGATAATAGGACTGCAATTTCGTATATTAATCGATTCGGTTCGGTACAGCATCCTCACCTTTTGATCATTGCCAGACATCTTTGGCAATGGTGTAAAAAAAAGAAATAATTTCGTTTTTTTTCTTTTGCTGCGTCCGCAAAGAACAAGGATGCTGATGTTGAATCTCGAAGATGTGAAACGGATATGGAGTGTCAGAAGAAGCATTTAAAATCTTATCGCATTTCTGGCTGACTCAATGATCCGTCAATATACTCCCACGTTACGCTCTTGGAGGCACTTCGCTTATTTACGCAATTATTCTGTTTTTACACCGTCAACAAAAAAAGTTTTAGAATTTTTAACGAAAGAATTATCTGCTTTAAACTATTTTTTAACCATTAACACGACGAGGTCGGCAGTTTCTTCAATCTTACACACGGCATTAAGTGATGATTTATTAATCAAGCGTTTTAGCAAAGGCGTAAGTGTGACGACACCACCGCAGCCACGTTACGATTACATTTGGGACCCGGCAAAAATAATTAAAAAGTTAAAATCATATTTCAAATTGTTACCAAGAAATTAGTAGTCTTATAAGTTCTCGGGTCGGGCCAACGTTGTCAAACGCTGGCGTCCCTGAAAGTGTCTAAAATAACTTTCAACGAAAACCATGTTTTAATCAGAGTCCCTAATAAAATTAAAACAGCAGGTCCTCGAAGATGCCAGTCGTTAATCGTGATTCGCTGTTTATTTCAACAAAAAAAACCTTACAAAGCCGTAAGTGTGCAAACAATCAGTTTTAAATTTTAGAGGAAATCGGAATTTTGAGAACAACATAAATCTAAATAATAACCGAAGACCAAACAACTGTTTTAGACTCGAAAACGGCTAAACAAATAATTATCGTTGTGATAATTCTTACAACAATGATTATCAACAAAAATATTTTTCGAACAGAAACCAACGTCCAAACAATGACTATGCGCCGCTAAACAATTATTCGTAGAATTCGAATAACTATAACCGAAATTACAAACAAAACCCGATCAATTATAACCAAGATGGAATAACTCTAGCACAAACGAATCGGGAAACCAACAAATCATTTCTCCATTAAATCAAAATGATTACCAACCAAATGGTTGTAGGCAAGAAAATTCAACAAGCATGCTAAATTCTCCCTATATGCAACTCAATCGCACCAAAAATAGTCAAGTACAAATATATTAGACCAACGTGGAGAATGTACCCATATTTAATCACATATTTGATCGATACAGGCGCCTAATTAAATATTGTCAAAAGAAGTCGTCTCATACAAATACATTTGCGGTGACGCAATCATAGAATATAACCTTGTCGGAATTACACCGATTTCAGGGTCCACGCACAGACAAATAATTTTGACAAAAGCGATTAAATCAGTGCCATTTTAAATTGCACTGATTTCTCTAATTTCGGTTTCACGCGACGAAGAATTTCTATTAAAGAAGATGCAATTTTAGGTTCGAAATTTTTCCTTGACAAAGAAAATGTAGACATTTCTTATAAGGATGAAGCTTCAAAAATAGACGCCTGCGACATTCCTTTAGTCAGTGTGAATACACCGACATCCCTGCAAATTGTTAAAATTAAATTACCTTTGAGTTGCAAATTTTTAGTCAGTTCCCGTGAGTTTCTTGGAGCGTGTCAAAACTGCTGAAAACATTTATATCGGAGAATATCTCATTTCAACAAAATACAGACTGGGATACACGTACTCGTTTAACACTTCATCCAACCCCGTTTTGATTTCAACACCTGTCGTAGAACTAGAACCAGTCGACCTTTTGTAACTTTAATGAAAAAAACCGATGGTAAAAAATTATTCACAATAAAATCGCGCAACCTTGGAATAAGTGATCTGAAAAAATACTTAAAAATATCGATTCGAAATATTTTTATAATAACGAAAGGGACTGTGTAGTAAACCTTAGAAAATCGCGGCCATTTTGAATTTAACCGTCTTCCCTTTGGATTGTAAAACGCCCCCACCAACTTTCAATACAGATGAATACTATACTTCCTCATATGATCGGCCCCGATTTGAGTGTATACCTCGACAACGTAATCTTATTTTCAAGGATACCAGAAGAACACAACAGAAAATTAAAAAAATTTGTTACCCGAATGCCAAGCGCCAAACCATAAACTCAAGGCCTGAAAATGTTCCTTTCTAAAAAGATCAGTAAACTATCTAGGCCACATCATATAGAACGAAAGCTATTCTCCTGATCCCAAGAAAATCGAAGCTGTCAAAAATTATCCAGCCCCGACATCACCTAAGAAGATAAAGCAATTTCTCGGATTCATTGCTACTACAAAAAATTTATAGAAAACTTCGTTCAACACGCAAGACCCTTTAACTAATTTGCTAAACGGCAAAATTCCATTTGAATGGACAGACGGGCAAGAAACTGCATTTGACACACTAAGAGATAAAATAATAAACCCACCTATTTTGCAATACCCACATTACGGTGCAGTTTAAAGTCAAATCATAAAAGGAAATGATCTACCAGTGGCTTACGCTTCAAGGACATTAAATCAAGCCGAAACTAATTAGTGAACAACCGAGAATGAACTATTAACAATTGTTTATGCAATACATCACTTCAGGCCATACGTTTATGGCAAGCGTTTCAATATCGTCACCGATCATCAACCTTTACAATGGCTAACATATTTGAAAGACCCAAGTTCACGATTAGCCCGATGGAAAATTTAATTGGGCGACTATGAATTCGAAACTAAATATAAACCTGAGAAATCCATTGTGGTTGCCGACGCTTCGCAACCCACCAAAAGCCTAAACAATGAAAGCAGAAGTCAAAATAGCAAAGCGAAAACGCATAAAGCATACACAAAGTTTTTTCGAATCTAATAACGGATGACCTCAGAAAAAACTTAATTTGAACAAAACTGACAAATCTGACCATATGTTGTTGACGTCGACAAAAATCGCACCTAAAAGAAGAGGACGACCAAAAATAAATCCGCAACCTCGCCATGGCAGCAGTGAAGAAAGCAACACCGATGAAGACATTTTTAGAAGACTATACTCTGTAACAAAAAGTCCAACTAAAGGGACCCAAAAAGACAAGTTTTCGAGACAAGAATCAAAAAGTAATCGGGAGAAAAATTAGACCTAGAAATATCGTCGTTTCAAACCGAAATACCGCTGCGAAACACGCCTCAAAATGCAACGAACAAAGACTGGAATAATGAAGACAAGACCCTAAGAAACACGCGCGAACTTTCATTTTCATTACTGAAAATGAAAAAAAGGATTTTAGTTAAGCCAAATAAAGCAGACATTGATCAATTTCGAGACAGTTCATGCAAAACGAATTACGAAACGAACAATGAACCTAAAGATAAGAAATGTACTCCGCAAATAATATTAGAAAATTTCCATGATGGTAATATGCGAATCACAAAACTGCCTTTGCTACACGAAGCCCTACATATTGCATACATATATAGCAACGCTAGTTCTACTTGCTGCCTCCGGCCTCATCGAAGAAACTGAACTCAAGGTAATGAATTTAGTTGAAAGAGACGTTGTAATTATAACCAACGTTTTATAAAATGTTTCTAAGAAATGTGCGTTAGTTACTAAATTAGTTTAAGTTCTTGGAGCCTTTACTGCTGCTGTTAAATGTTTTCAGGTGCTAATCAGCCTGGGGCCCCACCAAAGCAACCATATTGCACCTCGGCCCCAAAGCTTAAACTGCCTGATGCACGAAACGATATGCCGCTGAATGCTCCAGGGCAATATACCAAATACAATACAAATACCGCTACTATGATGCTACCACTACTGCCACTACAATCTACCCCTGCTATTGAGATGCTCAAAGGACTTATGAGATACCCGACTTGTGAACTAATGTCTGCAACGATTAACTATGTACTAATTTTAAGGATTTTTTGAAGTGATGGCAAGCAACGTATTTAATCAAGAACACGTAATATTCTTATATCACAAATAACGAAAACTACCTTTTGAATACTCGAAATTTCGACGATGAAAACCTAGCTGAAAAAATACGCCAACTTCATGTCGGGAACTACTCGAACTGTTACGGACAACTGTGGTGCCCCAGACATAACTATTTTCTTTTTAATATTTGTAATTATTTAAATATATATAACATTTTTGCTGATCGAGATTTCTCGGATTTCTCCAGTTCGGTAGCCGAATATTGATGATTTTGCGACACGCGTGACCCCTTAAGGGTATTGCACACGATACTTTCGCGTTAATTAGAAGGGGCAGTCACAGGTGATGATTGTCCTGCGATCTTAGAAAGAGAATAAAGTCTACCAGACAGCCGAAACTGAAACCGTTCTCCCGCGTATCTCAAACTGAACCAAAACAGATAATTAATTACTTAGAATTTTTCAAGTCAAGGGAACTTAAACTCGTAAACGGACCTTGCCGTCCAATAAACACGGTTTGAAATAATAAATTTTGAATATTCATTTGGGGTCATAACAAACAAAAAAATTAAATCAAACATTTAGCAACAAGACATTCAAAAAAATAGACAAACAAATAATTGAATTTTTTAATTTTCGTAGAATTTTGTAAAACATTTTATTAATTTTTTTTTATCTGAATACCTGTTAAACATAAAAAACTCAATAGATGCACATTTTATTTTTGGAACCATAATAATTTTGGAAGGACTCAAAACAATAGAAAGTAAAGTTGATCTTGTTCCCATCTATAAATTGGAGCGTTAAAAAAAGTTAATATCCAGTCCAAAATGAGAAATTCTGTCATGTATACTAAATATAATACATGTTATAATAATAATAATACATGCATAATACATGTTGTACGTCTTCTTGAAGGTATTTTAATTTATATTTCTGTATTTTTGTTAATAGTAGAAAAATATGTTTCCGCAGTCTCCAGTACCATTTCTTTTATAACTATGACTGAAGTTCTGAAGAATTCAGGCCTAAGACTTATGTCTTCTGATTAAAACCCAATGCAAACACCAAACCCTGTGAGTAGTTCCAGTTGAGCCCGCGAAGAATTGATGCTACTATGCATTACATTTCGTGGAGTGAATAGGGTAGTTGCTCACTTGACAGTTAGGCATTACCGCTGTTGTTTTATGTCCTGTGTTCTCTTTTTTTTGACTCGCTGCCGTCATCAGCTCTCAATTATCAAGTTGGAAAGGTTCTCAGATAAAACACGTGTTTAAAGTAAACGATCCTATGTTACCTTTGCGTCGTTGGTAAAGTAGAAGTAACGGAAACAGAATTACTTTGCTGACTCTTCGTTTTTAGCACAAGTTGGACATTTTCAGTTCAAAACATTTCAGGCATAACCTAAGACTATGGTCTCTCGGGCAATATCAATGAACATTTTTTCAGCGTTGATCTGGCCTTTAAAAATTTTAATCTTATTTCTGACAGGCTTCAATATTCGTCATTGAATACTCTATCCTTGCTACAAATTATAAGCAACTTTGAAATCTTGAATGGTAACTGACATTTGACATAATTTGGCCTACGATTCGAGATATTATCAAATACTAATCTTCATTAATTTTAAATGAAGATATAAGAATCATTATAATATTGTACGACATATGATTAAAAAAATCATTATAACATAAGATTAGATACACGCGAGCTCAATCAGTACGAAATAATGAGTCTTGATGAACACCTCGAACCTGTTGACGTGGTTCAATTCAAAGATTTTCTCTAAAAATATTGTGATGAACAACGTGATAATCCTTACATATATTCAGACGATTTTGACAGTAGCAGTACACTTCCAACTGAGTCGTCTCACTATAGTCGACTCTCGGGACTATCCTTCTTCGAGCCTTCAGTTCTATAAACTGATTAGAGTATCAGTTTAAATCTTCATGCCCGCTAAATATGCTTCGCAAAACATAATCTTATAGCATTTTACTGTCATACCTAACAATTCTGTTTTTTTAAACCTTATTATACCACAACTCGATTTTATTCATGTTCGAAAAAGTGACCTGCTTTACCGACCTGGCGACCGAGCAGCCTTACCGTAGTGTCGCTAGGTGCACCGACACCAACCGACGCTGCTTCGCTCGCGCGCTGTTAGGCGGCGGTTACCTCGCTCCACTGCTTTTTCTCGCAAGCGACTCACCAATCTGCGAGACTAAATAAGGCTGCACGGCCCAGTGTCAGACACTTTCCCCAGCGACTGGGTGGACAACACGAGCGACTCGTGTCCGTGCTTTAGAGCACGTCTTGCAGGTTAACTCGAGCAACTTGAGCATAACCTTTCTCACAAAACGATAAATCCCTCGTGGAAAACCGGTCACCCTGCTCCAGCATCGCATCCCTTAGCAACTAGGGCTCATGCCAGGGCTCTCCGTCGACTGGAAACCAGCCATAACCTTGAATGCATTGCGAGGTGCGACACCCAAGTGTCCGTGACCCTGGTCACCTAACGTAGGTGATTGTTACCCAGGGCAAACCGTAGCGACTAAGGTGCCCACCAGGACATTCCGGCGACCGGAGCTCCGTCCGCTTTCGAACGCATTGCGAGAAGCGTCACCACGGTATTTGCACCTCCGGTCACCTGCTCCAGGTGATCGTTATTCGCGAGCTCTAGCGACTAGAGTATTCGCCAGGAATCTCCAGCGACCGGAGCTCTTCCTACCTCGAATGCACTACGGGGTATTGCACCTAGTGCAACTCACCCCGACTATATATAAATATTGTGACGGCTTATTTGCTCTGAATCTTAATCGCCTCAAAATTTTATCATTAATGATTGACACTGAATAAATTAATTAATAAAATCAGGTAACTCAAATGCAACTTCAAATTATTAACAAGACCAATTTCCGATTTCACAAAACACTTGAATATTTTATTTTACCTTTTTTAATTGCATATCAAACTCAAAATGAATATAAATTACAGATACTTAATGCAAAAACTGCAAATGTGAACAAACTCAAATGCGTTAGGCGCCAGGTTCGATACAACGAACCATTTCAAAATTACAGACTGCAACGGCTAATTTGAGATTCCTTATTGCGTTCGTCGTGCATATAGAGGACAATTAAATAATTGATTTTTGGACACGGACAACAAATGATACATTTATAAATAATAACAAAAATTAGCTCCAGGAGAAAATTATTTATTTTTAACGAAACTGGCAAAATTCAAATTAATAAACGGTTTTTTTTAAAATGCTCTTAAGAAGCCTAAACTCAATTCAACTCTGAAACTCTTGATGTCAAAAACCAAAGTACCAAAAATGAATAATCTGACTTTTAGATGAACTCAAATACACGGCAATCAAGATCTTGACAATTTCACAATCACGCGACAATTAATTATTAACGACATTAAAATGATCCGGTTAAAGTCCTGAGAAAGAAGACAGCGATCCTGAATTCGGTCGCTCCTTTTGAACCTTCGCCTTTCAAGCCAAAAACAAAAAACAGCGCCTCTAGGGGCAAAATCAGGGACCTGCTGAATGTCGCAAGAGCCAGGTTTACTGACGTAAATTGTACAATCGGTGTCAAAATACAGACAATTATCCTATAACAATTTAAGTTAGCTCAGCAGCTTGAGACGGGCTTGGGCAGTCGTGTAACAGGCGAAGACAACGCTGGTGATTGCCCATACCTCGACAGCTTCATCAACGAGTTTCGATGTCAGAGCTATAGCCTCGTCACTGATGGGGAGGAACCCTGACACTACCAAACGTGCGTCTGTGAGAAGTGTGACTAGTTCTTCCCAGGTGTTG